>SNQJ01S0211298.1:0-12539 GCA_010110895.2 Picea sitchensis | reverse complement strand
TTCTGATTATAGATGACCTTTTTTACCACATCAGTTGGATGAGTTATCTGAGTACTAGAAAATTCCTAGATCCCATTATCCATCAAAACCAACATAATACTCTCCTTCCAAGGAATTTAGTTGTAAAACCCATACAACCTATTATCAAATTGTAATCTAGTTTACATATTAAATATTTGATCTAATGACTTTCTACTGAAACTGCCCCTGTAGTGACCTGTATGGCATCTTCCCACAATATCTTCACTAAAAGCATGATTATTATGTTGATACCATTGTTGTTTTGCGTGGTATGCACAAGCTATAACATAATACTCAAGCTATCCTTGGTTGTCGCATTTGATTGCATTACAACAATTTCTGTGAAATGTGTCCCTCAATTTCTCTTACTTCTTTAAAGATCTTCCAAGATCTCTTGTATATCTAATAGATCTACTGCAAAATATAGTGAATCTTTTGTTAGTCCTTCAAACACCGACCATAACAATCATGATCCAATACATCTATCTTTTTTGAAACTTGATATTGACTCCATCTCACATTGACTACTCTAGTACCATGTTGAAATTTCCCTCAACCCAACACCTGACACTTAATTTCAAATAAATCACTTATTGGATTAAAGCACAATTGAGTTATCAACTAAACATTACAGTGGAAGCATAAGGAAACCAAAAATATGATTCACAATACATAAATATATTCTTCCCATCAACTAATCATATCATTCAAATAACTTTAAATCTTACAAGGGCTCCCTTACTAGGAAAATCATCCAAATAGAAAAGAGACAAAGTAAATCTTCACCTGAATCAATGATCTGTTACTATAACCTATTGTATGATCATGTATGAACAACATGATTTTTATCCTGATACTCACATTGTCCTATTCTATCTTCACGACTGTAATGCCAACACTCGCGCTATATGTGCGAATTGTGCCAAAAAACCTGCACTGTCTACGACAACCCATCCTTTTGTTGTACAAGTGATCTCTCTCTTCCTTTTCCTATATCTATAGATGGAAGTCCTTCTCCACCTATCCAATATATCTTTGAATCAAATTCCTTTGTGATACAAATCTCTTTGCATCAACACTTGGATGAAATACTCTTCACCCACTCTCTATGAGATCCCACTCACTAATACAATGTGTAAGAAAAATGTGTTCTTTGATTCTACACTCTCGAATGAATCCACACTAGAAAAATCATGTCTTTACTATCTTTGTGTAAAAGTCTATTCCCCTTTAGCCTAGACTTTCTTTTATAATACTTATTTATGACCTAACCCTAATATCCAAATTGATTGATGACTAAGATTACTTCTCACCTCACTTGAGATCAATGGCTATTATTTAAGTCACTAATTCTAATTAAATCATTTCCTTATATACAACTCAACTCACTAATACAATCACTTTAATTTAATACTTAATTTAGTTAAAGTAAATTATCAAGGTGGAATATTTTTGATGACTTCCACATTCTAGACAACAAGCCTATGTGAAACTACTTGTCCGATGATTCCATGCATCAACATGTCCTAGACTCTAGGAGTAGTCAAGTTTAATTATTCATCCTGGGACAAAAAATACCCCTACCACTCTTTCCTCCCCCAAGTTACCTTTCAGAGAATCTTCAAAACAAATTTTATGATTTTATCTAGAGCTCACCCAAAATCCTTTGTGGTCATTTGAAGATTCCAAGGTGATTTTTATTTGGTATGCATTACATTGTCTATTCAAAGAGAGAATTGATTGATCCTACAATCCTCCTAGTAGTACAATAGTTGAGGAGAGGAAGTATTTATGTTTATGGTGTTTAGATGTTCGGATAGGAGTCGAATGGACTTTGTTGATACAGTGTGTAGAAGAGGCTTGATATCTGAAAAGATTGCATGATTGTGGTATAGCCAAATCTTCCAACATACATATTTCAGTAGGGATACCCAAATTCTCTTGAAAATTAGTTTGTTAAAGAAGAATCCCCTATAATAAAAAAAAACATTTAAATAAAATATGCCTTAGAGTGGATGGCCAATGAATCATGTGTTGTAACCCTCAAAAGAATGCCTCCTGCATAGCTCATGAAAAGACATAATATGAGAATAGGTTAGTTGAATATTCATGTGAAGTTGAGCATAAGACACACATAAGTGGGCCATATATTCCTCTTTTTAAAATATTTTCTCTTGTTAGAATTTTTCCATGCACTAGATTCCAACCAAAGATGTTGATTTTGGAAGGCCATTAGTATGCCAAATTGTCTTCCACAAATTTGTATTAGGAGGGAGAGGATATTGAAGGACAAGATAAAAATACCCTTTCTTGAGTTAGTATTCATTATTTCCCCATCCCCTAGTATCTCTAAGAGAGGTATATTTGGAGCACAACGATGGAGACAAAGAGAGAGTGGGGATGAGGGAAGATAGAGGGGAAGGGGGATCCCCAAAGAACCAACCCACCCAACAACCAAAAGGACTGTCCCACAAGGAAATTTCAAAGAGGAAGAAATTACCTTGGTCGACCAACCATTGGATTAAAGGAAGTAAAGATAGGTCATGTTGTATTGGGGGATTACCCATAATGTTGTCCACCCATATATGGATGAGTTTACCATTTCCTAGAATCCACATCAAATGAATTTGTAGAAGAGGAAAGTAGGCTTTGAACATCCTCCATATTTGAGAGCCATTTTGATCTGAAGGTGAGCTATCCAAACACATTGACCTCTCCCTAGACAAATATTTTAGGTGTATTACTCCTTTCCACTGGTCATTATGCCCAATGAAAATGCACCACAAACGTTATCTCTATGAGAAATGTTGGATATAAACAAATATTGTATACCCATACCTCCACAAACATTTAGGGCATGTACGGTATTCCAATTCACCAACTGGAAGAATTTGGGATTGGACTTCCAACCTTTCCATAGGAATCTTCAGAGAGATTGTTCTACAGCTAGCTTGATGGAGCCCGGGGCGAGTAGTGAAAAAAATTGGAAAATTGAGAGTGATGAAAATACATATTTGATTAGTATTAATTTTCTTGTAGTGTTGAGCCATTTTATACCCTGTTGGAGGAATTTGATCTTAATTTTGTCAAGAATGGGTTTCCAAGCCACTAAGGATAAAAAGTGAAGGAAATTGGGAATTGGATTATTCTTTCTATATTTGTTATTTTCCTGACATTTTTATTCAATGCATAAAACTCACTCTTGTTACTATTTACTAATTATCCTTAGGCCAAAGTAAAGTCATCCAAAGCCACTTTGAACCTAGATGCAATGATTATGGAGGCTCCATCCAAAAGAAGGGTGTAATCGACAAACTGGGAATGGTTTATCCTCCTGGCCCCTCTTATTATTTAATGTATGGGATGGATTTGAGCCTGCGCTCCATGTCTATTATTATTCTCAAGTGTTCAGCCACAATGATGTATAGGATCAAGGAAAAGGGACATCACTTACCCTGGACTATATAGGATTTGATGAAGGAAGTGGTTCTACCATTCACCATGGGTGCTATTCATGGGATGATTATACAGGTCAATATATAATCAATAAATCCTTCTGAAAAACTTAACATCCACATGATTGCAAAGAGAAATATTCAGGGAACCATGTTAAATGCATTTCCATGTTGATTTTGATGATCATTCATTTTTCAACTCTAGTATTGCTTGAATGGATAGCCTCTTGAAATAAAAATTTATATTCTCCACTAATTATCATTTTTTTTTAAAACCTCCCTTGTTGGGGGAGGAGAGGCCTTAGTCTATTGTCGATTAATTAGAGATGATTTTATAGGAGACATTACATAGAGAGATTAGTATAAAGTGTGCAAAGGAGGAGGGTTTAAATTATATAGGGATCAGGCCAAGAAGGAAACATTTGTGATCCATGTGGATATTGGTGGCCACCCATCTATTCCATTGGCTCAATGTACAGTTTTCCATTTTGGCAATTTTAATACACTTTTTGGGTTCCTAAACTTCTGGGGCCATTTTGAGGCCTTAAAAGTGTTTTCTGGGAACAACAGTGCCCAAAAGATAACTAAAGGCATGTTCTGGGCTGAATAAAAATTTTAATCCTTAGATATACCTTTCTGACGAGGTATCGAGTGCCCCAAATGGAGGTCATATGCAAAATTTACTCTCTCGAAAAGTTGATGTATCAACTACCCCCATCGAGGCCCACAAAACTTTTGGAATTTCATCTCTCGGGGTTAGGGTTTTGGACATTTAGGCTTTTATCAATTATTTTTTATGTTAAAAGGGACTTTGGAGCCTCATTGTAATCAACTTCTAGAAAATGAGCATAGCCCACACATCTCTTCTTAGAGATGAGATACCATCGTTCTAGCGATATTGTGTGCTTTTTCATTTCACAATATTTTGTATTATCATAAAATCATTAATAGAATATGAGTTTCTTTATATTACTATCTTATGTTCCATATCTTTGTGTATTTCCTTGTTATATCTCTATTATATTTCTTCCTTATCAATTTTTTTTTATGTTAAAAGGGACTTTGGAGCCTCATTGTAATCAACTTCTAGAAAATGAGCATAGCCCACACATCTCTTCTTAGAGATGAGATACCACCGTTCTAGCGAGATTGTGTGCTTTTTCATTTCACAATATTTTGTATTATCATAAAATCATTAATAGAATATGAGTTTCTTTATATTACTATCTTATGTTCCATATCTTTGTGTATTTCCTTGTTATATCTATGTTATATTTCTTCCTTCATATAGTTCTCAAAATAATCTGGATCATTGGTATTAAAGCAGTCTGATCCTTGTCGTTCTTAGTGCATGTCCCCGATGAGGTCAACATATATAGAAGTGGGTCTCGAGATTGTTTCTCTTGAAGATATCCACTCTTGCACACCCAAGCAACCTCCCATGGAGGAAGAAAAGAGGGGAAAATGGGCAGAAGATCCATTCAATTTTTTTCTCGAGGAATCCCTCGCACAAAAGAGTAACAAGATGATGGATAATTTCTCCTAGATCCTTTCATAGCTGCCAACAAAAACAAAAGAGACTTCAACCAACAATCACTTTGGAGATATGACACCCTTTAAGGTACAAGTTAAATTTTATATTCATTTATTTTAAGGCCAAAAAGATGTCGATGCTTTGGAAAAATGGTTATGTCTACTAGAGGGTTATTTCTCTATCCAAAAAATTTCCAATAATTAAAAAGTCACCTTTGCGCTCATTAAGGCCCTTCCCCATGTCAAATATTGGTGGGAGAATTACTATGAGAAACATGTCAAGGAAGAGTCTGCAATTTTTGGGCGATGACCCACTTGGGTGGATTTTTTCAAGGGCATCAAATAGAAATATTACCCTGTTATAGATTATGATAACCAATACACGAGATGGACCACACTGCGCCAAGAGAGGGGCCAAATGGTGTCAGAGTTCACAAATACTGAAATGGAGTTTCTGGACATCTCGTCATTGGGAGTTGCTTATTGATATGATGTCAAAATTGAGAAAAAATTTAAGCAGCAGAAAAATTGGGAGTTCAGGTCTTCAAATCAATAACAACCAAAGTATGGTAAGGGTGGCCCTAACTCCCAAACCAAAGGAAAGAGAAAGGATGGCCAACCCTAGTATAACCATCCCAATCCACCAACAAATAAGGGTAATGGGAAGTCAAAGAAGGACACTCGAAAGTTGTACGAGTTACACAAAATCCCTTGGCACAATAGTGATGAATGTCGCTCCAAAGAGTAATAGCTAGCTAAGATGAAATCCCTAGGGTAGGATGTTGAATCAGAATTTGATTCAGAAATTCAAAAGGGAAATAATATCATTGATGCAAAACCCAATGTCACCATTTATACCACAAAAGTCCATCCATAGAAACTGTAGGAGCCTGAAGAAGGGGAGCGCCTCTTCCACTCATAGGTGTGGGTGAATGCGGCCCCACTCCATTTCATTGTTCATAGATGTAGCCTACAAAACCTGATCTCAACAGAGGCTGTCAATAGGTTGAACCTGATAATGATGATGCATCCTTACCCATACACCATCAGTTGACTCAATCAGGGCCGGGGCATCGACATCAACCAACAATGTTGTATGCACTACAACATCGAACCCTCCAAAAATGATGTATTGTGTGATGTTTCCCCCCTTGAATTTTGTGGTGTTTTGTTAGTACAAACATATATGTGGAAGCATCATCTTGTTTATGAATCTAGGCCCTGTAGTGTCATTACTACTTTGGTAGATGATATCTACAAAGTAACAGAGGTAGTCCCAAAGGATGCAGTCTCTTTGATCTTCGACATGCAATGTGGAAATATGGTTTCTCATACCGAGAGGTTTTTCCTCTTTATGGTTCGATCCGAAGGTGAATAGAAGGTCATTACAAACTTGGAAATCTCTCATGGGGTCTCTCTACACAACAATGACATGTGGATAAGATAATAGAGGAATAAAAAGACATATTCACAATTCACCTGACACCTCGTTCTCCTCTGCCTAACGAACATGTGTACAAGTGTTCTCTTATGGAGAATGAACAAATCAAATTCCATATCCAAGAGATAATTATGAAGGGTCATATCAGACCAACCTCCTCACCTTTCGGGAGCCCATTTTTTCTAGTACAGAAGAAGGACGAGACATGGTGAATTTGTATTAATTACAGAGCCCTGAACAAGATCGCAGTCAAGAAATGGTACTTGATTCCGTGGATTGATGATATTCTTGATCATCTCAAGGGATCTAAGTATTTTAGTAAGATTGATCTGAAGTCGGGATACCACCAGGTATCGATTGAGGAAAATGATGTGTGGAAGATGACCTTCAAGTCTAAAGAAGGTCTCTTTGAGTGGTTGTTCATGCCTTTTAGCTTGACTAATGTCACGACCACATTCATGTGGATGATGGATGATATATTATGTCCTTTCACAAACTTCTTTTTGGTGGCATATTTGGATGATATCCTCATCTTCAACAAAACTTGGAAGGAACATTTGGAGAATATTCAGTAGGTCTTGGGAACCCTTTGATAGCATAATTTATATGCCAATTTGGAGAAATGTTCCTTCGACATGTAGAGAATACAATATTTAGGATACACCATTTATGAACAATATGCACATGTCGATTCAACCAAGATCCAAGTCATCCATCAGACACAAGGAAAGTTACAGAATGACCTCCATCATAAGTGGTCCATGTGCTTGCATAAATTCCAATTCAATATCAAGTACAAGAAGGATAGAAGCAACGAATATTACCTCAGTGGACCCCCCAGTGGCATCACTAACCACATTTATCAACTCTTGTGGACATGAGACATCCAGATGGACAACATTATACAATAATGACTCTGACTTTGCTACTTCCTATCAAACATTGAGCACACAAAAAATAGTTGGAAACTTTCATCTTGAGAATGGATTTCTCTACCATTAGAGTCATATGTTTGTTCCTTCAAGCGAGCATGAAAAGCTAATCTGGGAAGCTCATTATAACCAAGAAGTAAGACATTTTTGTGTACAGAAAACAATGGAAGTACTACAAAAGAAATTTTATTGGTTGAAGCTTCGACAAGATGTTCTCAACTACATCATATCATGCACTGCCTACACCATTTTCAAGCCTGCCATTAATAATTATTGTCTATGCATGTTGCTCCCTACTCTATATAGGCCTTGGGAGTCCATATACATGGACTGCATGTTTAGTTTGGCTTTAACCAAGCATGGGAATGATTGTGTCTTAGTGGTTGTTGATCGATTCTCTAAGATGGAAATTTTTTCACCCTTCAAGAATAACATCAGATCCGAGGCCACCACAAAGATCTTATTTACACATGTTTGGGTTCATTTTGGGATTCAATGCACTATTATGTCTGATCAATACAGTAGGTTCCTGAGCACATTTTGTTCCACCCTATGGTCAATGATGGACACCAAGCTAACCAAGTTGATTGTCTTCCACAAACAGACTGATGGACAAACATAGGTAGTCAACAAGATGATTTTCCATATCCTGACGATGTACAATTCCAAAAATACATGCACATGGGATGAAATCCTTCCTTAGGTTAAACATAACTACAAAATATCCCTCCATGAATGTATGGCCACAAGCCTTTTCAGGTGTTCTTGGGGTTCCAACCATTAGCCCCCATTGATGTGACTCTGCCCATTTGTAGCTGCACAAGAACAATCCTCCCATGCTCAAACTGAGGCTGATCAGGGAGCCAAATTTGTTGAGTGCATCATGCACATCCAACAACAACTTCATGATATTTTGAAGAAAGCCAATTCCAATTACAATCAATGCCATGATCAACATCAAGTACCACACAAGTTCCATGTCGGATATAAGGTGTGGTTGCACTTATAGAAAGATCACCTCACAAGACCCCATTAGAAGCTACACCCACTATAATGTGTACCTTAAACCATCACCAAGGAAGTGGGTGAGGCGGTGGGTGAGAATGATTTTGAATTAAGTATTCCTCCTTTCCTTGTCTTAAACTCAGTATTTAATGCGGAACTGCTTCGACCATATTTTCCACCTCTCCTGGACACTTCGGACACAACCGAGTAGTTGGCCCCTAAAAAAACCAATCTTGACTACATTGAACAGGATAAGGTTGAGCGTGTCATGGTCACCAAGAAAAATGACACCTGCCAAAACACCATCCAACTCGATCGGGTCATCAAAGTAGGGTAGTTTCTTCATTAGGGAAAGTTTCTCACTAGGAGTGAGATTCAACAGAAGTTTCCCCATCTGATGGAGGAACTTGAAGTATTGGAGACCATTTCTTCCTAAGGGGGGAGGAATTATATAGGTGTAAATTGGTATCCACCGACCTATTCCACTTTCTCAAAGCATAGTTTTCCATTTTGGAGGTTTTTCTAGACTTTTTTGAGTCCTCAACTTATGGGGCCATTTTAAGGCCTTAAACAAATTTTTCTAGGCATGAAAAATGACCAGATGATATCCTAAGGCATCAATTGTTTGTAATAGAATGTGTACTCCTCATCTAGACCTTTTTGACGAGGTATCGAGCACCCCAAATGGAGATCGTATGAAAAATGTATCAACTACCCCCATCGAGGCCCACAAACCTTTTGGTGTTTCATCTCCCAAGGTTAGGTTTTTGTATTTTTAGGGTTTTCTCAATTATGACTTATGTTAAAAATTCCTTTGGAGCCTCATTCTAATCATCTTTTGGTGGGTGAGAATAACATAGACATCTCTTCTTACAGATAAGTTACCACCATTCTAGGTAGCTTTTGTGCTTTTGCATTTTACAATCGTTTGTATTTACACACAGTCAATAGAATCTGAGTTTCACTATATTACTATGTTTTGTGCCATATATATGTGTATTTCGTTGTTATATATCTATTATATTTCTTCCTTCATATCGTTCTCAAAATAATCTAGATTAATTAGTACTGCCTCACATCCCTAACGATCAATGGACATATTTCATTATTCTTAAGAGGTGAAATTTAATAATGTGCCAACATCATTTGTAGAAATTCATCGAGAAGCCTTCAAGGCCATGAGCCTTATTGAGGTTCATTGATTTTATTACACTGAAAGTTGCTTCTTCAGATACTATTATGGAAAGCATAGAAATATCTTCAGGTCTAAAGATAGAAGGAATATTTGTCATCATTTTCTCAAGAACATCAGGATTCAACCTACCTTCCTCTCTATATAATTTCTCAAAGTGATGGAAGGCCTCATCTTTGATCTAATCAAATGTTGATACTGTTTCTCCCTCAAAATTTTGTATCTCCTTGATTTTGTTCTTCCGAAGACAAGCTTTAGACTACTGGTGGAAAAAATTTAGTGTTTCAATCCCCTTTCCTATTGGTTGTGGAGCCTGGTTATGTTCCTGATTCAGAGGTCCTTTATTTCAGTCGTGTTTATACCCCATGAAGACTTTACACCCCAAAATTATGTGCGAATCCCCCGAAGGAAAAATTGTCTTGTAAATGTATATTGTAATTTCATTGTAAATCTGGACCGTTCATTATAAGGTCGCAGATCTAACGGTAGAAATTATGTTAGGGATTTTTTCCCTAGAAGGCAACCCTCTGTTATGAGGGAAATGTATTGCGGCTATGCATTATGGTGAGTATTGTATTCTGAGAGAGGAGACTGTGAGAGAAAGAAGAGGAAGTTACAACGGGTTTTGTTGCAGGTTGTATCCCTTCATTTGTTGGATAATAATAAAGGAAGGACCTGACAATTTCTCTGGTGGACGTAGCCCACACTGGGTGAACCACATAAATCTATGTCTCTCTTGTATTGTGTATCTTCTGTGTTTTGTTTCCTCATTTCTTTTATTTTATTTCTCTGCGGTCCTATTTTTCTAACACTTCCTAGAGCCAAATACTTGTTGCTTGAGTCACCTTTCCTCCTCCTCCAATCTCAAGGATTTCTAATAATCTTGGAAGGTGTCTCTCTCTTCTACTACAAGATTGTGTGTGAAGAATAACTTTCTAACTATCCTTGAATGTATTCAATTCCTCTAGTTAACGTTCTAATATATTTCACAGAAGTATTGTATTTGAACGTATCCTAGTCTTTCAGAGCTAGTTTGATATTTTCCATCTTCTATTTTCAAATAAATATATGGAACGTGAAATATAGTGACTCCAAGAATGAGAAATGAGATAAAAAAAGGATGGATCTAGAATCCAGCTGGGGTTATATATATGTGTATTTCGTTGTTATATCTCTGTTATATTTCTTCCTTCATATCGTTCTCAAAATAATCTAGATTAATTGGTATTGCCTCACATCCCTAACGATCAATGGACATATTTCATTATTCTTAAGAGGTGAAATTTAATAATGTGTCAACATCATTTATATAACTTCATCGAGAAGCCTTCAAGGCCATGAGCCTTGTTGAGGTTCATTTATTGTATTACACTAAAAGTTTCTTCTTCAAATACTACAATGGAAAGCATAGAAATATCTTCAGGTCTGATGATAGAAGGAATATTTGTCATCATTTTCTCAAGAACATCAGGATTCGACCTACCTTCCTCTCTATATAATTTCTCAACGTGATGGAAGGCCTCATCTTTTATCTAATCAAATGTTGATATTGTTTCTCCCTCAAAATTTTGTATCTCCTTGACTTTGTTCTTCCAAAGACAAGCTTTGGACTACTAGTGAAAAATTTTAGTGTTTCAATCCCCTTCCTAGAGCCAAATACTTGTTGCTTGGGTCACCTTTCCTCCTACTCCAATCTCAAGGATTTCTAATCATCTTGGAAGGTGTCTCTCTCTTCTACTGCAAGATTGTGTGTGAAGAATCACTTTCTAACTATCCTTGCATGTCTTCAATTCCTCTAGTTAACATTCTAATATATTTCGTAGAAGTATTGTATTTGAACTTATCCTAGTCTTTCAGAGCTAGTTTGATATTTTCCATCTTCTATTTTCAAATGAATACATGGAACGTGAAATATAGTGACTCCAAGAATGAGAAATGAGATAAAAAAAAGGATGGATCTAGAATCCAGTTGGGGTTAAAATGAGAAGGGATAGGTCCCAAGGACTTAGGTTCAGAGAGGATGAGAGACATGGGGTGGTGGTTCGATCTGGACCAAGGGACATACAGGAGGATAAGGTGAGTCTATATTCAAGGAAGGAGAAACTGATAATAAATTGATCCAACCTGACAGTTATATGGTTGATCCCTTGACCCTTATTGGACTAGGTGAATTTTTCATTCATATCCTTATCTCCAACAGATATCAAACTACTAGAATATCTTCCATAGATTCCATAGAGGGGTCTCGGAAAATGCGTCCCCCTCTCTTTTTGATTTCATGAAGCGTCATGTTGAAATTTCTTGCCATGATAAATTTATGGTATCTAATTGGAATATACAGAAGTTCCAAAGAGTGCATAACACCCATCAAAGCTATCAGATATCTCATTCTCCTCAGGGCGATCAACGACCTACAACCCTGGAGAGGGTTTTGAGAAGGGGGAACCAAATATTCTAAGTGTCTCGTAGAACTTCCAAAGAAACCCTCCCCCGAGGTAAACCAGAATCACTAGACAAATTAGCATTGGTATCTACCTTATGCTCGGGTGAGGGCTCAATTTCGAGATTGGATAGGGATTCATAAAGATTATTGTTTAATACAGGGTCGTTTCTCATCATTTTCATGCCTGGATTTGGTCCTGAAGGAGGATCTAGATTTTGAGTGGGAGTTGAGGAGGGTTGAGCCTACTCCTAATTTTCTTGAGGCCCCTGCCTAGTTGCATTCCTCCATCTTTTAAGTTTTTTCCACTATGGTCTTTCTTTTAGAGGATCTTTTCATTTTTTTCCCACTATTCTCTTGCTTCTCAAGGATCTTGAGTAGGGGCTGCTTTCAGACAATTTTTAGGAAAGTGGTCATATTCATGGAAATAATTACATTTAAAAGGAATTTCTTCATAAATGCAAATAGGGCCAATTGTTAATGGTGAGCCTGATATCCTACGAAAGGCCTTTCTCCTGAT
>SNQJ01S0211297.1:0-11892 GCA_010110895.2 Picea sitchensis | reverse complement strand
TAGTCTGCACCCAACACAATGTCACAACCGCCCATGTCGATAGAAAACATATGAGATTTCAGGTGGTAGTCACCAATTTGGAGACACACATTTTCACAACACCCTCCACATTTCATGGACCCGCCATTGGCAATCATGATTTGTAAATTATTGACTGCACGGATATATCAATTAGTTTCTTGGTAAATGTGACGATGAATAAAATTATGGGTGCTTCCACTATCAAGAAGAATGATGACCTTCCTATANTCTAGAAAATATTTGTCATCACAATTGTAACAAAGTCCTTTAAGTTGGATTTCATCCATTTCATACCTGGTCGATTTTTGGATCTTTAGTGGAGTAGAAGGAGGAGTGGGATTCACTAGTTTAGTGCAAGGATTAAAGGAGGGTTTTCAGTTTTGAGAAGAGACAACCGGTTGTGCTTCCTTAGATATTTTAGTATCCTCCACCCAACTTTGAGGCTGAGCCATGAGGACATGGGCATGGATCTCATCCTTGAGGCCACTGATAAAACATTCTAAAAAAAATCATCATACATGCCCTCTATACGAAAAGCTAGCCGCTCAAAAGAAACTATAAAGTCTTCCACTGTGCCAGATTGTTTCAACTTTTTGAAACGACCTAAATGGTTGGTGTCAGTGTCAAAGCATTCATAAAGATCTGCCAGAAATTGTGTCCAAGCAACATACCCTTGACGGGAACTTTTTCTCCATTGCCACCATTGCCAACATTCTTGATATAGATGGAGAACACCATACCGGAGTTTGGCCAAATCATCTGTAATGTCATACAAAGAGAAATAATGTTCCATATGAGTAACGCAACTAGTGGGATCCGAGCCATCAAATTTGGTCACATCTACACGCGAAAGGTGTAGGTCACGCTGAAAGTGATGGGGATGAAAATTATGGGAATGAGAGGAAGTTTCAGTTTTGGTATGCAAATGTGGGTCAGATAAAGGGGGATCTGCAGGGATATGCAGCTTGGTGCAGATCATCAAAGCGACAGATTCAATCTAGGTAGTAATGTCTTGTTTGAGGTCTTCTTTGAGTTCCTTAATTGAGGCGAAGATGGAGGAATGCATGTTTTTATTGATGGTGGCAATATTGGCACTGAGTTGTCTCACTTCTTTTTATGTCTCTATGAAATTAGATTGCAAGGTATTGAGCTTCCAAGTGTTGTCTACGAGTATGGGCCATGATGACGAGGGAACCGAAAAGGCATGGGTGAGGTCAAAACATTTGCTGAAAAATGATAGGTATGAATGTGATAAAGGAGAAGAGATAAATCTAATGGAATAGGTCTCAAATAATGGTGCAACAAAATCCAGACTCGTTTTTTTTTTACACTTGCAGATTTATACTCCGATCTGAAGAATACTACAGTGATGAAATTCCCAAATGCTTAATCGGGAAGAAATGTGTAGTTATTGGAAACTCGAATGCAAGAGGCACAGTTGCACGACAACATATTTTGTCTGTTTTTTTTTTTTGTTTCTGTCCCCAAACGTTAGGTATTCAAGGGTTCTACAGACAAGGGTTTTCCCTGTGCTATAGCTCTTGGATATATGTGCGGGTTCCAACAATAGTACTCGGCCCAATATATCAGGGAACCAACTAAGGAAGCTAGATCGTGCCCTTAACTGTACTACCCGACTACCCAGGTACTAGAGAGTATCTTCCCGAGTGTTGTTCTCGGTGGCACTATAGTATTTAAGCGGACGATCAGTTTATCTAAAGAGGGCTTCAGGAAATCTAGGACGATCCGTATACAGGTGTTGTCTTATATGCTACCACTCAAAGGGGTACCAACAAGGGTTACAAGGGTGGCCAACAGATGTGCGTTTAAGTACCACTTGTATTTCCTGCGTGTATGAATCCCCGACCATGGTTTTATGTGTGTAATGACAAATCTCTGTAGCTTAAAGATGTCAGAATACGTCTCTACCCTGAAAAAAATTAACCCACAATTTTCTGCCAAGGAAAGTGCTTTGATGCCACTTGTAATATTCCAGATATAAAATGTATTCATAAAAGAAATAAAATGCTAGAAATGGCAGATGAACAACAATATAACCATAACAATATAACCAAAAGACTAGGGGATTTTCCAATTGATCGATTGGTAAGAACGTCCACTTCAGAATTATTATGCTTAAAGACATGGAAAATGCTCATGTGAATATTACTCGAGAGAAGATGGATTTGGTCCATGTTACAAGGAAAATCTCTCTATGGCTAGGGTGAACCACAACAAACGGAAATGACTGAAGAAATCAACTCTATCCCAACAATATGCTATATAAACCAATGTGCAAGGGAGATAAGAAAAAGGCCTACCTCGTCCAGATGTTCGATGATGTCCACCGTTGAGCACTTTGACCCAAAGCTATATATACCTGCAACAAGTTCTCAACAAACAAGAAAAAATGGTGGAAATATAAAAGGTTATCACATTAGATAGAATAATCCATCAATATACATAACAAATACGCCCATGGATAATAAGTCATATATTTTCAAGACATCAATTGGACGGGAAGAGAGTATTTCTATTAATAAATTATTAGCAGAAGTGAAAATATTATAGACTTCTGTGTTGGCACGACCCGAAATTGAGAAACTAATTTCCTTCCAGCTAGGGCCTCCACCACTTCAATCCTCCACCAAAGGCAAGCTCATAAAAGGGAGACAATGAGGTTCTTCATCAATAAGGGAAGAGCTTGGGGGTTGAACATTCTGTTTGGACTTAAAGGACAAAGGGATGTAGACTCAATATGAAGTAAATAATTTCTCCAAAGTAACTTTGCTCTCAAAGTTGAATTCTCTCCCTTTTCCATAGCTCGGAATTGACCTATTTATAGGCTTCAAAATGCAACTGAAAGGCCGAGTCAGAACGTTTCTAGTATATGGAAGGCCAAGGATCATAGATCTCCTTTCGTGGCATGGAAACCCAACATTTAATTTTGATTTTTTGGCACAAATCTCAATGTATGCGGGTTGTAGTGGAGAAACCTGCATATACGCTTGTTGTATAGGGTGCAAGATGCGTACAAGTGGAAAAATTTGTATTTTTGTCTCTAGATTTTAGAAATAGGGAAGGTAAGTCTGCATAGGGAAATGGAATAAGGCCCTCTCTGCAAGATTGCATAAGGTGAGGCAAATGCCCCTTGATGTGTGAGGTGAGAGTAGTATTTGTGATGGCCGAAATACATTATAAATAACCCAGAAGTGGAGTGGTAGAGAACCAGCTGGATGAACTCAGTTGCTCATTACATTCTGCACTGAATTTGCATACATGGCTGCCAAAAATACACTGCAGATCCATGTGAAAATATACCAAACAAGTGTCTGTGGACAAGAATAGGAAAATACAAATGTGGTTACATTCCAATAGTTGTCATAGTTATGAACAAGGCCCAGTAGAACCAGTCTCAAAACCAATCTGAAGATATCTATATACCATGGAGTACAATCTAATCTCCCATGATCACTGAATTCATATAGGTATTGGTCTAATGAAAAGGAAGCAACAACTCAGGAAAGTCGCGACCACATAGTGATGTCTTCAAGTATTCTACACAACCGCCAAAGGTGCAAGTCTACATTATGTGAATAAAGGATTTGAGGTCGAACACAATGAGACATCGTTTGATTATCGGTCATTGAGGTATATCGTTAAAAAACATGAGACAACCTACCGATAATGAAAGTAGGTATCAAGGCACCAAGTTCATTCTTACAAGTGTGAATAAAGGAGTTGGTGTCGAACACCTGAAGAATCCATCGATCATGAGACATTGATGTATTCCCAACTGTCGATGGAAAGAGAGCCTGCCACTGATGACTGCAAGCATCAAGGTACTCATAAGACTCTAGGTTTAGTTTCCAGAATAAATGGGTTGAAGTTGATGGAAAGATACTCGATGAAAGGAGAGAATTAAGGCATCTCTCATCAGTCAGCACAAGGTACAAAGAAGGAGCTTCATGATTTGGTGGAAATCGGACGAAGAACATGTTCACGAACCAACAACCCTGTGCATATTTTGCGTGTCCCAAGTGAAAGTGGTACATGAAAAAGACCCTTTGAATAGTAGCCAATGATGAAAACTTCTGACAAAGGCGAGGAAACCACCAATAAGGCTAATGGCATCCAAGACACTACACAAATCCTAATGTGTGAATAGATTTCTTACTGTTGAACACAAGGGAAACCACCCAGTCAACGACCGATGATGAAATGTTGACTGTTGGGTTCAAGGTTACCTACCAATGATGAAAGTAGGGTCAAGGTGCATGATAGGACTACAATATCATGTGATTCTGAGACAAACTGAGGGTATGTCCGACATGCAAAGTCAAGATTTCTGAGGAGTGGTCGACACATGTTGATAGACTTCCTTTGAACAAGAGCATGAGACATATGGAGGACTCTGATAGCATAGAACTGATGATGAAACCATGAGATGCAAGAGGCATCAATAAAATTCTCTATAGGGACTGGAATACCAGACGGTAGAGAAGACTCTGTAACGAGCTCAACTTCCTAAGGCCATGCTAATCCCAAAATTATGACGATGAATGGAATCAAATAATTTTGTGCTTTGTTCAAAGGAGACACGACTGCTGTCGATACAAGATAATACTCCATTCCCGCCCATATTTTTTTGTTTTTTCATAGACAAATGAATGCTATGATACAGAGGAGGAAACAAGTATCACAAGTAAGAAAAACTAGTTCCAGCAGTGGAACATACCTATGCTCAATGCAGGGAAGTGCATACGGGAGATGGACACTCAAGAGAATGTTCCCTCCTAGGTATAGGGTGTCAAATTGCGAAGGATATAAACAAGTCTCTGCTTGGTTGAGGATGCAAAACTTTTGAGGCAAACGATTTATAATGAAAATCGAGGAACGACTATAGGCTCAATAATGCAAGAAAGGGCATGAGATGCAATCACAACTTAACGCCAAAAAATGTCATTTTTTATGTCTTTTAGTCTACTTGGTGTGAAAAAGGGATAAACTTGTGCCAAATAGATGTATTTTCAAAACCAATTTTACGAGTGTGAAAGAGACAAGTTCACTCAGAAATATTTTCACTTTTTGATAATGAGTCAGAAAGGCGCTTAACTAAGACTCATGACCTTTCAAATCCAATTTAATGAGTGTGAAAAGGACAAATAACTCGACAATATTTTTGCTTTTTGAATGAGTCAAAAAAGAGCTTAACTCAGACTCGTTTGGGAGATTCTAGGCGGCAAGTCATGGGGGAGGCCAAGGCTCCCGGGTAGGAATTTTGTGGAAATTCAATATCTTACAAATGGATGACATAACCTTGGGAAAACCCAAAGCTATCAAATTCGAGGAGGATAAAGCACTGATGGAGTATATGGTCTCCATGATAGATCAAATAATGTCTCTTACTGGAAAAGACATAGGTAGGGGCATGGGATACTTTATGAGGCCATCCCAATCAAAAAGAACTTCCTCGAGACTTGGAGGGAGAGCACTTGGGGAGAGAATAAATCTCTCTCGTTCAGAAGGTGTAGGATCAGAAATGTTGATGACATGGTTGAATGATGCATCACTCCCTGCAAGGAGAGTAGGATTGACTAGAGATTTCATTGGTGCGACCACTTCTTCAATTTTAGATTGAAGAGGATGCATGGTAACAGGGATAGGGGACACATCACCATTGACAATGGGGGTGAGGTCAGGAGAGGATTGCAACGACATTATGGTTGTGTAAATTGTTAACGCTCTGTAAATTCCTAGAGGTTGTTAGGAAAGAAGAAATCTACGACAGGTAACTTTATCCAACCACTTTGAAATTGGAATCTATCCCTACCATCTTCAGAGAGGGATCTCTCTGTATGATTTAGATGTGTTTTGAACTTAAGATATTAGGCTAGTTAAATAAACAAGATTGAAAAGGTTTGTTGTTTTTGTTGAGTTGGCTGAAAGGGATTTACGCGTCCATTGGGCTACGGGGTCTGTGTTATAGAGATAAAAATCTAAACCAGAAAACAAAAGATTCTTTTCATGGGGAAGCATAATGCATTAGTTGGATTCTTTTAGCGGTAAAATGATGAAAAGCAGAAAAGATGAGAATATCAATTAAATTAAAGAAGCAGTTAAGAATTTATTTACTATAATATCAGAAGATAAACATTAAGATCTTTCAAAGTATGAAACAGGGTATACAAAGATAAATCCTACAACATGTGTTACTTTTAAAGATTTAGATTAGAAAAAAATATGACAAGTGAGCAAGAAAACATTCAACATAGAAAAGAAAACATCACCAATGAATAACACGCGAGAATCCTGTGAAAACGTCTCTTTGTATTAATGGAAGATCTCTTGAAAAAGATTATAGTCTTGCAGCTGGCAGGGTGTAAAGATCAACCCTCAATACTTCAAAGTGTGAAGTATTTATAACCAAAAATTACAAATGATCATGTCATTAAATATCACGACGCAGCTAATCTAAATTTAGCTAACTAACTTAACAAGATACAAAAATCTAGGAAATTGTTTGATGATGTGTCGAAACTTCATGTTGTTTTCTAGGTGAATCGTTGGTGAGGCCTCTGCACGACCTCTTCTGACTAGATAGTTGATTGGGCTTGGACAGATCATCGACTACTCAATCATATTACAAAGCTCTTCCCATCGAAGGTGACTGGGAATGTTGACTTTGAGCAATCTACGATATACTTCATCCATCTCCGTGTACTTGGAAAAAGTTGGCTTGGTGATGAAGATGTACCAGATCTCATGTTGTATGTTGATGTCCAACTGTAAAGCATCCAAGAATGACTTACCAGTGATATTGCCTTGTATTCCTGAGAATTTTGAGCTATCCTTAGCCACAGTGGCTAATCTCTTTTTATAATCGGGGAGTGTCATCAATTTATCATTTATAACTCTCATACCAGGAAGGCCTTTCTTTTGTAGAGCTTCGATCTTGCTGAAGAATATTTGTACTCCTGCGTCCATGGTCTAGACCTTTTCCTCTGGCTGTAGCATCAGTCCTCTCTTGGTCAGGACCCTCTTGACCTCGAGGATGGTCTCTGTCCTATCTTCAATTTTCAACTCTTCTAGCTCCTCTCTGGTTTTGGAATTTAGAAATTTGATGATCTTAGTAGCTTATGTGGGCATCTCTCCCAATTCCGCTCTTATCTTCTCGATGGCCTGCTGACTTCTTTGCACCATCTCATTTTGTTTGAACATGATTTGTATCATCGGCCATATTTTATTCATGGACTTGGTGATGTCCGTCCAGACACTTTCTTTGACCTCGGCCAGTGTCTTGCCTGCCACTGTTTGCTTCTGAAGTTGTTGCAATTCCTGTTTGAGCTGGTCTGAGGTTTGTTTTTCCTTGGAGAAGCTAGTTTGGTAAGAAGTCTTGAGTTCTTGAAGGTTCTCAATCTCCTTTTTTAATCTGCTAATATCTGTCTCTTGTAAATTCATTTCTTCCATGGATTTAGATAGTTCAACGGTCTTTCCCAGGGCTATCAGTGGAGTTGCCGAAGGAATTTATGCAATAGACGTTGTGCTCACTCCTATGAGTGGAGTTGCGCTCAATGGAATGACCTCCATGGGATTTGAATGCTCTGTCTCTTTTACTATCTTTTCCAATTCCTCTTCCATTTCTTTCAACTTTGCATTCTTCTCCATGATGAGCTTGAGCATCTCATCCTTCTCCCCTTCTGTCTCTGCTATTTCCTTTGCCTGTGAATCTTCTGTTGGAAATTTCAATTGTTTCCTCAGAGATGCTATATCGGCATTTTTCTTTTTGAGCATCTCCTCGACTGCTTTCACGTTCGAGGGATCATATCTGATCTTGAGGACTAGTTCCTCTAATGTCTTAATCCTATTATCCTTGGCAAAGGATGATATTTTTTCTAACTTCAACTGCATCTGGACATTATTCAGAGATACTTGTAACTTGGAGGTAGCAGTGGAAGCATGTGCCAATGTGGAGAAAACCATTTCTCCAGTTTGCCTGTGCAGATCCATCTGATCAGCTGGATGCACATATTTAGTCTGAAATTAAAACATTGCCCTTTTATAATTGGTGATTACTTTCGGGTCTGGCACCTGTGCTTGCAGAAATTCCATGTGCATTCTACCCTTCTCAGTGTTGAATGCAGACAACAAACGGTGTTGTGCAGTGGATGTTTGCTTCCAGAACTGATCATACGTGCTACTGGTCAACGTCCGATTTTTCTTCTTGATCAGATCATACTTCTCAAAAATACTCAATTTGGATCCTATTTTTCTCGCCTGGCTGGCTGGCGAAGTATCTATAGGCTTTCTGGGCAACATATAGTCATGATTTTTTTGCTACTTGTACCAAGGAGCGACCGATCAACCTCCAATATGGTAGTGGATTGTATTCCCTTTTCACCAACCGTGTCAGGTGCCAGACTGGTTTTTGGCTTCTTGGTATGTAGTTGAAATTCTTCAGATGATACTTCAGTGACAGAAGGTGAAACATCTTGCCTAGGCCTTTTCTCCTTGGGAGCCTGTGGCGTAGTTGTCTGTGAAATAGTGACCGGTGGGTCCTGTTGTTCTGTCTCAACCAGAGTGTCGGGCTCCCATTCTGTCTGGTTGGTGAACTTCTCTACCTCGGGCCTGGATGTGTGAACGAATGGGATATTCTTATTTTTTACCCTCATCTCATAAATTGTCCCGCACAGATCATAGTGCCATGCAAAACTAACAAAAAACTTCATTTCTTTTAGTAGTCTGTCTGCTTCCTCCCCGGCACCTCGGCTATTGCAGACGAAAGACCCAATCTGCCCTTTGATTCTGAGTTGTTGCTTATTTTTTAGAGACACAAAATGTAAGTCGTCTACATTGATCATCTACCTTATGTATTCCAGGGAAAAAATCCTCACGGGTAAATACCTGGGAAATTTATATGGGGCCAACTTGCACCCATAAACTCTGATCTCAGTGTGGTTTTGGTACAGGTACCAATCACCAGTCTTTGTAAGGTCTGAGAGATGTAAAACCCTCTGAATTTCCTCGTTAATTCTAGGTTTGGGTCTGCCACTAAGCATACTCACCACTGGGTGGTATAACTTCTCGATGAACTTCTTGAAACTGAATTCTGTAGATTTATGTCTGAGCAGCTGATCCGTTGGATCTTTTAAATGACTATGGTTGAGTTTTAATTTTGCATGAGTTAATTAACCATTTGAGAAACTTAGTGAAAGAATGACGAAAGAAGAGGAATTCTAATAGCCAAATACACATATGCAGATCTGAAATGAAAATATAGACAACAAACCATAACACGCAGATTGATAACGGAGTTCGGCACAACTTTGCCTACGTCTCCGGGCCTTTTCTCTGTGGGGGAGGCTTCTTTATTTCTGTTCAAATGCTCAAAATTACATTGCTGCAATGTCAAATGGATACAATACTGATTTTATCATGTTCGTCCAGATCTCAAGAACCCTGCAAAGAAAACGACACGCAAAACGGACGTCTGGAGCTCCCAGAAATGGTCCGACAGCGTCTCCTCCTCAAAAGCTTCTTTGCATCAAACTGACTTTGGCTTGGATTTTCTCCAGCATAACTCTGCTCTGACTGACTACTCATGGCCTCAAACAGGCATGGTTTATATAGCCTTGAATTTGGTTGCTCAGCTCCAACTTCCTCCAAGAATTTGGCCTCCAAAAATGCCCAATATCCCCCAAAAATGGAGGGAATCAACCAAAAATAGGCATATTATTAATAAAAAAAAACCAAATACTAGTATAAAAACCCAAAATATACAAAAATCGGGCGTAGCCCCCGAGCCCTGGGCGCGCACCCTCCAGCATGGTCATGTGAGTTAGCCATGTGGCCGAGCGCTCACGCGATGGCCCCTTCCTATTGGCCCCAGCCCTGGTCGCTTGGCATTTTCATAGGAACCACGGGCTGGTTTGTTATAACCCCCACGCTATGTGTATGTTGTAGCCCCGAGTCATATGGCAGTAGTTTCGTTGGTATCACAAAACCAAGGGCTAATCCCAATATCTCCATGCCATTTCAACTCCCAGTTCCATTATATGGTTGTGTGGTGTATCGCGCCGAGGGTTGGGGCTAAGCCCCGACCCATTTCCCCGCGGCTCCAACTTTAATTCAATTTTAAATAAAAACTTCACCATAAGTTTAAAAAGAACCACTACGAGGGCAGGCGGTTAGCCTAGCCCCGCCAGTCCACTGCCACCGGGGAGGTCGCAGGTTCGACCCCCGACCATGCCAATTTTACCAATAACCAATCATACGGTGCCACGTGGCAGCCCACGACTGGGCCACGTGGCACCTTAAACACCACCCAAAACACACCACGTGTCAACTAATGATTGATCCACATGTCTGCCATGTCGTCTACCATACTACTCTGTCAGCTTTCCACGTCAGCTGTTGACGTCACCCTGCCACGTGTCACCCTTTCAGTGGTGACACGTGTCACCTCGGGATTGGTCCGACTGTACACCCAAATGATCAAATATGCATGCCATGTGTCACTGTATGGACCTACCACGTGTCACTGTATGGACCTGCCACGTCAGCATCCGTACAGACTGTACGGACTGCACAGTCAACAAATTGTTTTTCCTGTTTGACCTTTCGGACAGAATGTGAGATCTTCTCCATACGGAGCCCGTTTGACAAAGTAAATATACCACCGGAATCAGGAAGACGATACGGACACAATGGCATAGGTTTCATCGCATTCCGAGAACTTTCATTTTTGAGCATTTTTCAAGCCCTATCAGGCTTCTGGATCCAATTTCGGATCACACCTCCCCACAAAAAGGACCTTTTGGTCCCCAAAAGGTTACTGACCAGTCAACAAGCTCGGGATAGGCCACCCAGCTTGCTCTCTGTCTCTGAACTATGTCCTGTGCACCTGTCTTATCAAGATCAACTGTAACACAATCATGACAACTGACAGTATATTGTTAGCCATTTGAACCCTGTTACATCTTACTAAAGCCACTATCATCCATGTAGAAAACATTGCTAATGACAACATCAAAAAGACGACTGCAAATGAAATGATATACTTGAAATATCTGCATGACATGAGCTTATCTTGAAACAACTTATGATTGATTTTCCACTCAACAACCATATCTTGTTCTTGCTTAAGATCAATTACTTCATTTGAAACAATTATTGGTTTGTCGCATACTTGCACTACCTTCGTTAATTGTTCCATTGTTTGAAGTGTTTTACTTGCTTTAACATGATGAGCATGAACCACATAATCATGACCTACTTTAGTGAATTGATATTGATTCTTTGTTCTGTAGAATATTGCCTTACAATCATATAAATACGGACTTCCTAAGACCATTCCACATTCTTTTAACGACACTACATCACAAGTTACTTCATCCACATACTTAGATGAAATTGCAAATTTGATTGTGCACTGCTTTTTTATGTGCATCTGATGATGATTACTTATCCATTTAAGTGTGTAAGGCTTATAATGAGTTTGTGTTTTTAATCCCATTTTCTTAACCAATTCTTCTGAGATTAGATTAGATTGAGATCCACTGTCGATTAATGTATTTATCTTAGTGTGTCACATGATTACCCTTATATGAAACAACTTGCTTCTACAATCAATCTCTTCACCAAATTTACCTGTCATACAAACCAATGAAATCTTTGACTCATCACCTGAATCCGATCCCAAGTCTGTAGGCTTTGTTGTCGTTGTTTCCACTTTTTGCGTTCCCTTATTTTCTTTGAACCACTTTGG
Source organism: Picea sitchensis (assembly GCA_010110895.2). Taxonomy (NCBI): domain Eukaryota; kingdom Viridiplantae; phylum Streptophyta; class Pinopsida; order Pinales; family Pinaceae; genus Picea; species Picea sitchensis. The sequence goes on along the minus strand of SNQJ01S0211297.1, from coordinate 104 downwards.
CCTCTTCTCAGGATGCAACTGCCAACATTTGTCCTCATCATGTCCCTCTTTCTTGCAATGCTTGCAAGAGGGATTTCCTTCCTTCTTTGTCACAGCATTTGCAT
>SNQJ01S0211296.1:0-11984 GCA_010110895.2 Picea sitchensis | reverse complement strand
TGGCAGGGTCTCTAGTGGTTTTTTAGACACACCTTGACAATCTATAATTTTATCAAAGGATTTTTTAGCCTATTGATATATGTCCCTGATTTCTTCAATATGATCTGCCAACCTTATTTAGTCATCTCTATTTTTTTGGATTTCATTCAGGATGTTGAAGCAATTCCTTTTCTCTAATTGTAGTTCTTCATTAATGGCTATCACTTTTTCCCTCGTGACTTATAGAAAAAGGGTTCATGTTTTTCTTTCTTCAAGACCTCTCTCAAGCCTTTCCTTATATTTATCTAGCCCTAAAATTTTGTGCTCTTATTGTTCAACAAACATGTTGGTTTGTACTTGCTCTGCTTGTAGACTAGAAAATTCATGTGAATACATATTTTTCATTTGTTCCATTTCTATAGAGTGCTCATGCTTAAGGGCATCCAGTTATTCCCTATGAAAGTTTTCATTTGTGTGGGATCTTTTCTTGAATTTTGTCTCCATTTTATTCCATAGTGGTCATAGAGCCTTTTCCATATCCTCCTTATGGATATTCTCTGCAATCCTTATTTCCCTCTCAAACTTAGCAGTTATGTTTTCCTTTTGTTCAATCATTTTTTTATCCAGTTCAATAATCCTGGTCTCTGTTGTGTCTAATATAACAATTATCTCATACATAGACATGGCATTTGCTCCTACAAATGCATGAAGATCATAGGTATTTTGGATAATGTTATCATAGGTAGTAATCCCCTATTGCCACTACAACATCATCAAAATTCAGCACAGTTCATTTGAAGGTGTAAAATCACTTCATCATTAATGCATTCAAAGGTACAAATCATGAGATCTGTGTATTAGAGGCATCACAATCGAAGAATTAGTCGTGGAAAAATATTGTGACAACACTATCAGAGTGAATTGTTGTCACAAGGAAAATACACATGGTTGACCTTCACTCTGATGAGAAGGTATCGAAGAATATTCCTTTCTCACATTGGGATGCATGCCAATAATAAGACATTATTAATGTTAGATTACTGAGAGGGGGGGTGAACCAGTAATGATAAATTATACAACTTTTAACCACAGTATATATTATTTATCTTTACCAACATTATCCAGTAGTTTATCATGAATGTATAATCTATGAATGCATCCAATCATATATATCATAAACATGTAATCATAAGCAACATCACATCAACATCACATCAAGAACACAATACACCAATATTTACATGGAAACCCAAATGGGAGAAAACCTTTGAATTATTTCTTATATATATAAAGAATTCATTCATAGGAAGCACCAACTTACAAATTCTCCAACTGCAACTGGAAGGAGGCTCCAACCCCTATTCTCAAGATCCAATCTGAAGGAATCTACAACTCGTTGAATTCTATGGTTCCAACTAGAAGGAGGCTACAACCCCCTGGGTTCTCCGGCTCCAACCGAAAGGTGGCTACAACCACCTAGTTCTCATGCTCCAACCTGAAGGAATATCCAACTCCCTGATTCTCTGGCTCCAACCGGAAGGAGGCTACAACCACCTTTCCTTGCCCTATCCTACTGCAAACTCTATCATTGTCACTTTCACTTCCACTGTCATTATCACTATCATTGTCACTACCACTGCCACTGTCACATCAACGTGTAACATGTCAACCTATCAATGTCATCCTATAACTGTATCCAACCTGTCACTATATCCAACCTATCATTTTCAACCAATCATTTTCCACGAAACTAGATCCACTCTCATCTACATGCAACTCATGCCAAAATCATCAAGAGAATATCTCAAACCATATGCTCAACATCACCAACACATGGCTCTACCAAGCATATACCAACATCACCACATACCATCAAAATATATGTGTCTCAACCAAGTACCAACCTGTACCATGCATCAACATGTATCTCAACTTGTACCATCAACAAGTGCATCAACCATGCACCAAACCTGTATCACCACCTTACCATATACCATAATATATCATCAATGAAGTTCCTCAACCATATGCCAAGAATATGTGCCAAATGTGTACCAAGCATATATCAAGATCACCAACAAGTGCCTATATCAATGTACCAATACTAATAACATCATCAACCATACAACATGCCAACCATGTACCTCAAACAAGTGTCATATCACTCGTGATATGCCTCAACCAAGTACCATAAACCATGTGCCAATGTATCCAAGAGATGTACTAACAATGTATTACAACAAGTAGACCTCAACCAACATGCACCATGCATCCAATGATGTGCCTCAAGTCATATACCAAGACCCTCAAACACATGCCTCAAGTATGTACCAATCATATATCAATACCACTAACAAAATCCTCTCAAATTGCACCATAAGATATACCAATAAAAGTCAAACATGCACCAAAAATATACTCCAATAGATCTGCCTCAAAACCATTCATGACAACAAGTACTATAAAGCCAATAGTGCATCTAAACATGTTCCAAGGATGTGCATCAACAGATCAAGAATATGCCTCTAGATAGTATCACATTATCATGATTTTCCTCATAACCAAAGTGCCATAACATCACTGAGAAAGTACTCAACATAACTAGAAATATACCCTAACAGAAATGACTCGATCCACACACTAGGGTTTTCACCATGCACTTATGATATGCCTCAATCTTATACTTCAAAACTAAACCATGTACCATCATCATACACCCTTCAACACAAGAATGTACTCATACATGTAGCTTTGTGACTGACTTGGAACATTAGACCTCAGATATCCATACCTTTCTCAGCTTCTATTGCATGTTGTCACCCTTTTTCCAAAACTTATTAGTGCCTTGTGTGTTGCACACTACTTGACCTGCGAGGATGCCTCATTTGACGAGTATAGTGCAACCCATGAGGATGACCAAAATTAGGGTTTCCTCATATTTATCATCTCTCCACTACAATATCGAGAATCTCTCACTTCCTTTCCTTCGCTACCTCAGAAAATTGTCATCATAAACCAATAAACCAAAAACACTAGACCATATCATTCACTAGAAAGATATTCAATGTAAGTTTGTGTGTGTGTACAAATGAGAGACTCCTTGAGGTTTATTTATAATTTTGATAGGTAACTTCTTCCCTTCATTTTCCTTCTTCAAGTTAGCTTTTCAAGTGGATGTTTTTCTTTCTTTATTTCTTCAGCTGAGTGAAAGCATTTATTTATTCTACCTCAAAATCAACTTCACCTTCTTCGTCATTTTTTTTAATTTCCTATAGCCATAAAGAGTACTCTCTCTGAGTCACTACCACTTTCATTATCTTCATCAGATGAAGAACTTTCTTCTCTTGAGTAGAATATTTTCTTGAATACTTTCCTTTTATATTTCTTGTTTCCCTTTTGATATTTCTTTTCTTTCTTGGGATCTTCCTATTCATCACTATCTAACTTCTTAGCATAAGGACACTTATTTTCAAAATGAACAATTTTACCACAATTAAAACATTTTAAGGGAAGCATACCTTTGTACTTGTTGATTCCTTTCTTCAGCTTCCTTACGAAGTTGGCCATTTCTTCATCCTCATATGAATCATCGCTACAACTACAATTTGGCTTTGTCTCTAGATTTTTCTTCTTCTTTGTCCTTTTGGATGCTTTAAAAGATGCTTCTTTTTTTGGCTGGACTTTCACGTTTTGTCCTCACTTCATAATCTGTAAATATTCCATGTAGCTCATCTATGCTTATCATACCCAGGTCTGCTCTTAACTCTAGGGATGAAATCTTTCGTATCAAATCTCATTGGTAGAGACCTTAGTACCTTTTGAACAATGAATGATTCATTCATTTCTTCTCCCAAACCTTTAATAGCATTCACTATTTCATCATCTCGTGGAAAGTAGGTTGCAATGTCTTCCTCTTCTTTCATCTTCAGTTGTTCAAATTGACCTCTGTAAGTTTGAAGCTTGGCTTCTTTGACTTTGGAATCCCCTTCATAAACATTATGAATTTTGTCCCATATCTCCTTTGCATAATTACAATGTATAAACTTGACATATACAGAATCAACCAAACCATTCGGGATAGCACTTTTATCCCTCAAATGGTTTTGACTGAGTTTTTTTCCATATTTATCTATTGGAGGAGTGGCAGGTTATTTGTATCCATATACCATTGATTTCCAAACATCAAATATTTGTGATTGAACATATGTTTTCATCTTTCTTCTCCATAATGCATAGTTATTTCCATCAAATTGTGGTATCCCATTCTTATACTAATTGTTTCTCTTCATGATCTTCCTTCCAATGGTTAAATTGTTTCCTGAAGGAGTTTTCTCTGATACCAATTGTTTCTTCGAGGGAATTTATCCAAAAACAATTGTTTCCCAAACACCTACTCCTTTTGAATTAAAATACCCTTTCATTTGTATTCTCCATGCTGAGTAATATGTCTCATCAAAGAAGGGAACTTTGTCTGTAGAGGGAACTGCATGTCCATCCATTTGTGTATCCATGGATCTCCTTCAAGATTGTAAGGCTTATTGTCAAGGCCTTCTCTAATACCAATTTTGTTCCACACAACTTCGAGCTTCATGATCACACATCTAGGATTACTCAACCACTTAAACATTTGGACTTTGCAAAGTGTCTTCCCATGAGGGCTTGCGCCATAAGGGGACCACATTGGAATTCATCCATTTGCTACTTCCTACATAAGAGAATTCATGATCATCAACTACCTTGGATATCAACCATGAAATCACATCAATGATATAACTTCCCTTGAAATCAACCTTGACATCAATGACAACACATCACCATGAAACCACTTGACATCAACCCTTTGACATTAATCCTTTGAAATCAATGACAACTTAGTTAAACAATGAATTGCATCAAGATTTCCTTATAATAGCATGTTTTCAGAATGGATCGTCATTGGAGAGGTAAATTGATGAAAATGAAACTGTGGGTCCTTCAAATCGATGGGCCTATGGCTTATGAGCCCATGATAAGGACTGTAATAATTCCATTGCAGCAACCTAAAATTCCTATATCGTTCCCTTCCATAGTGCTTCATTATTCTCTTGTTGTCTCCAAGGCACTCATATTACAACCATAAGACCATTCCCTTGAACGTGGGTCTATCATTCTGGATGACCATAGGCAGTGACTAAGCGCTAATCCAACAAGCGCTTATTGTTTTTCAAGATCGATGGTCACGACTTAATCAGTCGTTATGACAGACGACTTTGGAGCTTTCAGGGACCAAAGGCCTTTCCACAATCCCAAGGAAGTGGGGGGGGAAACTAATCCTCCTCTCGACACTTGGAATTCCAATCCACAACATATATCATTTCAAGGGTCACCTCTCTATTTTTCATGTGAAAGGGATGGATCCTCATCAATCCTTTTTAGTGATTGATGGCCAATCACCTTCAAACCTAGAATATGTGTTTTCTCACAGGCTTTGAACCTTCACACTCACTCTCATGCATGCTTGCACATACTCATATGTTCATACAGATTTAAACTGATAATTTGACATGGTTTATACATGTTGGGTTGTTATATTATTTGTAGTGAAAGTCGAGTCGAGGTATATCGACTGACGGTTGAAGGTCGATGTGGATTGATAGAAAGTCGAAGGTTGAGGAATTCCACTGAGCAAAGTTGAATTCAAAGATATCGGCGGCAAGTCAACCGATAAGAGGTCAAAGTGTGGGCATGAGACAATCGACTAGAGATAAAATGAAGAACTAATTGGTATTCGACTGGTAACCCAACTTGGAGTAGACTGTAACATAATCCATGGATTTGCGGTATTTGTAGCCAATGACATGTGTGGATCTATAACCATTTTTGGGCGCCAATATTTAGGGTTTTTCCTGTTGTAAATTCTATAAAGAGGCATGTTGTAACATTGTAAAGGGTAATCATAGACTGCACTTATGCAGGTTAATGCATGTGTAGGTATAGGATGTTGGTCATGCATATGTAAGTTGAATTGGCTGCAGGATTTTTCTTACGTAGGAAAGATTCTATGATGTTGATTGTGCCTTAGGTGTGGAGCAAGGTTAGGCATGTAACCTTTTATTCTCATTGAATAAGACAATAAGAGATCAAAATGCTCAAAGGAATGTTGGCTTCTCCTAGTTAACGGTTCCAGGGTAAAATCTCGGTGTATTGTCTGATTTCTTGTTTCATTTACGTTCTTGATTAAATTCTTCTTCTCTTCTTCTAGGATTAGTGTGGAAGTGCCCTACATTTCCTGACATGTGGTATCATAGCTTACGTTTTCCATGATTAGTCAGTGATAAGAGAGGTTCTATGCTTTGGCGAGTATATTAGATATTGATTTTCCAATATTGAATCTGAGAACTAAACCCTAGGTATAGTAAGAGTCGTAAGTCATAAATTGTGTTAAAGATCATGGTAAAGAATGAGGAGAAGTTCCAAAATAGAGATAGAAAAATTTAATGGCCAAAATTTTGATCTTTAGAAGATTAAAATAGAATATCTTCTTGTGGATCAAGAACAATGGACAACAGCTTGTCCAGGTACCTAGCCAAAAGGCATGTCGACATAAGAATGGGAGAAACTTGAAAGAAGAGAAAGAAGTATGATTCAACTTTGTCTTGTAGATTCAGTGTTGTTAAATGTCTCGGGAGAAGATTCAACCAAGAAATTGTGGGACAAGTTGGGAATCTTATACCAATTGAAGTCTCTGGTAAATAAGTTGTTTCTCATAAAGAAACTATATCTTCTGAGGATGAGTGATGGAATTTCGGTGACTGGGCATTTAAATGTGTTTAACATCGTGTTAAGCCAATTATCATATGTGGATATTAATATCATTGATAAGGAGAAGTGTATCATCCTATTATGTTATTTTCTAGACTCTCAGGATAGCCTAGTCATGGCTATTGGGAATAATACAAACACACTAGTGCTAGAGGATATGGTTGTTTCTTTGTTGTTGGAAGAAATGAGAAGGAATAACATGGAAGGATCAACCAAAGATTCTCTAGTAGTGAGAGGTCTACCGATAGACATAGATAAAGGCATATTCTCTGGAATAAAGTTCAATTCGAAGGGTAGATCTAAATCCTCGGTTCATTCGGTGTGAAGATGTTGGAAATGAAATAAAGCTAGGAATTATAAAAAGGACTATAAGTTGAAGGAAACGAAAGTCAGTGTTAGATCCAACAAGAAGTAGTCGACTGAGAGAAAGTAGACCTCGGAGAAGGGAGGTGATGTGTACTTGGAGTTGACCATTACACAGTCAGATCAATATGTTTGGTTGATATACTCAAGATAATCTTATCATATGACACCACATAAAGAATGGTTCTGTGAATATGGAAGATATGATGGGGGTGATGTGTTTTTGGGGGAGGACTCGACAACTAGAATTGTCGGATGGAGAAGAGTATGATTGACACTGCAGGATGGGAGGAAAAGAACCCTTCCATGTGTGCTACACATTCCAGGTTCATCAAAAAACATGATATCTATCAACAAGATGAGTGATGCAGGTGTGCATACTCTATTTCAGAAGGATTTGTGCAACATGGTCAGAGGTGTGATCATCTTAATGAAAGGATTTTGGATTGGTACCTTGTACAAGATGTTAGGTAATTTTGACTCAATTGGATGAAACAATATCATTGCTCCTAAAATTGACTCAATTGTGAATCGACTCGAATCAATGCTGATAAAATGCAACTTGAATCGATCCAAGTCAGTTCAAACCGAATCGACAAGACATGATGAGATCAACCCAACTAGGTTATGGCATGAGAGGATGGGATACATTGGAGAAAAAGGACTTTGAGCTATGAAAATCAAAGGTATGGTCAAAAAATTTCTTGAATTTGGTTTAGAAGTTGACTTTTGTGAACATTACATATATGGAAAACAAAGTTGGGTAAGGTTCCCATCTGGAGCGACATTCTAGAATTGTCGCATAGTGATGTGTTTGGCCCAGTTACAGTTCCTTCACTTGGTGGATCCCTATATTATGTCTCCTTAATAGGTTATTTCTCCAAGAAGACTTGGAGATACGTCTTGAAGAAGAAATCATAGGTTTTCGAGAGATTCAAGAATTTTAAAGATCTTGTGGAAAACTAGACAAAGAAGAGGATTAAAGTGTTGAGGACTGACAATGGTGTTGACTTATGTGGAAAGTAATTTTACTAGTTCTATAAGAAGTGTGGCATAGCATGCCAAAATACCACGCCATATACCACACAACAAAATGGAGTTTCTAAGAGAATGAACATAACGTTTATGGATAAGGAAAGGAACATGCTCAGTGGTGTTGGGCTTGCACAAGAATTTTGGGCGGAGGCAGTTGAGACTGCAAGATATCTGGTAAATATATCTCCTTCGTTGGCGCTAGTTGACACAACTCCAAATGAGGTATGGTCTGATAAGAATCCTTTAGTGGAACATCTCAAATTATTTGGTTGTGATGCATTTGTGCATGTTCCCAAGGAAAAGAGAAGCAAGATGGACAAGAAGGAAGTCAAATGTATTTTCAATGGATATAAAGAAGGAAACAAAGGATATAAGCTATGGGATATTTCATCAAGGAGAACAATGTATAGTCAAGATGTGGTATTCAGAGAAGTCAGAGGTAAATCCAAGCCCGAGAATAATCCCGATATAGTGTGGTTTGAACTAAGGAACGAAGAATATGATTCAGATGAGTCGATTGAATCTGAGGAAGAGGAGGAACGATTGACTTTGGTGGTAAGGAGGTCAAAAAGAGTAAAGAAACCAGGTTATAGGTATATTCCACCCGACTTCCATTCCACATTTTTGCTAACTTCCATCGATGATGAGCCTAAGTCGATCGGTGAGGCAGTCGACTCAACAGAGGATAAACTCTGGAAGGATGCCATGGTCGAAGAGATGGAATCCTTGTACAAGAATGAGACATGGGATTTAGTTAATTTACCTAGCAGAAGAAATCATGCTAGTAGCAAGTGGGTGTTCAAGAAGAAGATGAATGTCACAGGACAAGTCGAGAAGTTCAAATCTTGACTGGTAGCGAAAGTTTATTCCCAAGTCGAGGGAGTCAACCTCGGTGAGATTTTTTCCCTTGTTGAAAAACTAACTTCCATTAGAGTACTAATGTCTCTAGTTGTAGCATTCGATCTAGAGATAGAACATATGGATGTGAAAATAACATTCCTACATGGGGACCTGGAAGAACAAATCTACATGAAACGGCCTGAAGGAAACGGCCTGAAGGATTTGTAGAAAAGGGAAAGCAAGAGTTGGTGTACAAATAAAAAAGATCCCTTTATGGTATAAAGAAATCACCAAGAATGTGCTACCAGAATTTTGACACTTACATCCTTAGTTTGGGATTTGTGAGAATAAAATATGATCACTCCATATATTCCAAGGAAGAAGGTGGGAGTTTCATATATGTAGCTTTGTATGTCGATGACATGTTGTTGATTGGAAACAACATGGCTTCAATAAAAGAGGTGAAGAAACAACTATCCTCCAAGTTAGACATGAAGGATCTCGATGCAGCTAACTTCATTCTAGGAATGGAGATTAAGAGAGACGAAGCCTCTAGAAATCTCTGGTTGAAACAAACGAAGTATATTGAAATAGTTCTGAAATGATTCAACATGCAGGATTGCAAACCGATGAAGGTGCCAATTCCAGTGGGAGCAAGGCTCACTGTTGAATAGTGTCCAAAGACACAGGAAGAAATAGAGGACATGGAATGTATTCCTTATGCAATTATTCTTGGTGGTATAATGTTTGTGATGGTCTGCACTCGACCAGACATTTCCCATGCAGTGGGAGTGTTGAGAAGGTACATGTCGACACCTGGAAAAGAGCATTGGAAAGTTGTCAAAAGAGTATTCAGGTATTTGTGTGGCACAAAGGACTATGTTATATGCTACCAAGGAAAACCTGGAGGTGACAATGGTAAAGTATATGTACATGGATTTGTCGACACCAACTAGGCTGGAGATCTGGATCGAAAGAGTTTGACCAACATATATGTCTTCAAAATGTTCGATGGATAAATAAGTTGGATGAGTAAGCGACAAACGATTGTAGAGTTGTCAAAAATAGAAGTTGAATACATGGAGGCCACTCATGGAATCAAAGAAGCAGTATGGATTAAAAGGTTGTGTTCAAGAATTAGGTTTGAGAAGAGAGCTATAAAGGTGAGTTGCGACAGTCAAAGCACAATATTTCTAAAAAAGAACCCTGCTTATCATTCAAATACTAAGCACATTGATGTACAATACCATTTCATAGGAGATATGTTGGAAAGTAACAAGGTGTTACTAGAGAAAGTAGTGGAAGCAAACAAGCGTATGGATTAAAAGGTTGTGTTCAAGAATTAGGTTTGAGAAGAGAGCTATAAAGGTGAGTTGAGATAGTCAAAGCACAATATTTATAGAAAAGAACCCCCGCTTTATCATTCAAGTACTAAGCGCATTGATGTACAATAACATTTCATAAGAGAGGTGGAAAGCAACAAGGTGTTACTAGAGAAAGAAGTTACATTGGAAAACGAGACTCGCTGGACTAGTCCTGCAGGAGTGTCAGGAAGTTCCTTTGGTGAAAAGAGGCGAGGAATTGTTTCCCTTGTCTCGTAATGAAATTTTTAGGAATCTTGATGTTTCAAAGCTCATCATACCGTGAGAATGTTATTGTTATATTATTTATGCTGAAATTGAGTTGAGGTAGATCGACCATCATTTAAGTTTTAGGTGGATCAATAGCAAGTCAGCTGGTCACATGAAGCCGACCGGCTAAAGCTGAAGCTCTAAGATATTAAAAATTTAACCAAAAGAGGTCGCATGTATGAGACGACCGAATTAGAGATCGAAGGAAGGAAATCCATGTAGTTGACTAGTAACTGACTTGAGTTGATCAGTAACATAATCCAAGGATTTAAGGGATTTGTAGCCAATGATATGTGTGGATATGTAACCATTTTTAAGTGCCAATATTTAGGATTTTCTCTATTGAAAGACTATAAAGAGGTGTGTTTTAAGGACGTAAAGGTAATCATAGAATGCACTTATGAAGGTTAATGCATGTGTAGTTATAGGTTGTTGGTCATGAAAATGTAAACCGAATAGGTTGTGTATTGTTCTAAAGAAAAGAGGCAGTGATGTCGATGGGGTTTGCTGTGTGGACCAAGGTTAAACATATGTAACTTTTATTATAATTGAATAAGATAAAAATAAATCAGAACGCTAAAATGAATGTTGGTTTCTCTCTGTTAAGGGTTCCAGGGTAAAATTTCATTGTAATGTGTGAATGTTTATTTCATTTATGTTCTTGATTAAATTCTTCTTCTCTTCTACTAGGATTAGTGTGGCGCCCTTTCATTTCGACACAATACACAGAGCATTAAACACGCAAGGTGACATATATTCAAAACACATAGTTATATTTCATCGAGATCGACAATAACATTTCCCCTCTGGTCCTGGCCTTTGTTCGACAACATAGGTATTCCAATAGAGGACAAACACCTTCAGTAACCACTCACATAACCAGATCAAAGATCAACACACTAATTTTTTCATGTGGTAAAACCCCTACGAGGAAGCATACACGACCCTAGCCAACGCAGCCACTTCGAGCAGTTTATTAATGAAAAGAAAAAGATTACAGAGAGATTTTACAAGAGAGTTTCTCACAATTGATCATCGACAAATGACCCTCCATGCTCTTTAAATAGAGATCATGGAACAATCAGGTGTTAAGCCATGGATCAATGGTCATTAATATTGAGGAGAATATGAACCGTCGGATCACTCTATGTCAGGAACATATCGTGACTGTCAGATTTCCTAACTAAAAATGCATACTAATGCATACTAAAGAAACACACTAGAAAACACACTTTTACCTAATGACACAATAGACTAAGTAGATCTTAACTAACTCCTAAGTGTCTAAATATCCTAACATCCCCCCTTAAGAAAAAACTGAGGATAGGATTGAAG
>SNQJ01S0211295.1:0-15917 GCA_010110895.2 Picea sitchensis | reverse complement strand
TAATGGCCTAGAACTGAATGAAATATGGCTCCCCTTAATAAAAATGAACCATAATTAAAACAATCAACTTTAACAAAACCCTAATTTTTAATAATTAATAACAAATTAAATTCAATAAATCTAAAGAATTAAAGTTTTTTCTAAACACTAATTAATCATTAGTTAAGATCTTTATAAATTATTATTTTTTAAATAAAAATAATTTAAAAACAATATTAAAATACACAAACATTTTAAAAATAGCCTTTTAAATAATAAACAACATAAAAATTAAAAAGAATCGACAAATCCAATAAAATAATAAACCTAAGAACTAATTATAAAATAACAAATTATAAAACTAAAAATAAAACATTATATAAGAAAATAAAATAAAAAACTTAACTAATTAAAGAATCAGGGTTCCCAACCGACATTGCAACTCTCCTCCATCCATTTAATTATTAGCATCTATAGGAATCCTCCCTCTTATTCTTAACCCAGGCTTCTTGTCCTGAAGATGGATCTTGATATGGATCTAAAACGTCGACAATCCATCAATGAAACTGTGGTTTTTCCGAACTTAACTGAAAACCCACATTGTATTTATGCCTGGCATCATCTAACATCTCCAAGGGATAGTTTCAAAAGGAAGATTATCATTTATTTGTTCCATTTCCATTTGCAATTGCAAATTGCAAAATTTTCTACGCATTGCACAATGGATTTCACTGGGCAAAGGATTTCATCGCAAAGTGGATTTCGTCGTACAGTGGATTTCGTCGCGCAGTGGGCTGTCACGCATAGAATGTTGTCGCGTAGTGGATTTGATCGTGCAATGGATTTCGTCATCCAGTGGATGTTTTCAAGTATAGGATGTTGTCGTGTAGTGTATTCTATCGCATATAGTCTGTTGTCGAGTAGAGGATGTCATCTTGTAGTGGATTTTCCTGCGCACAGGGTACAGGTCTCGCTACGCAGATGTTGGTTTAGTGGTCAACTTCAAGATCATTTTCTAGACGCCTGGAGAGGAATTTTGAAAATCCCCATGATGGTTTTGTTGAGGACAAACAAAATAATAAAAACCTCTCTCAGATTTTAAAAACGTTTCATAATTGTGAATATTCGAAGGAATCTTTGAGCCCCATTTTTCAGTTTTCATGACTTCCTATCCGAGACATTTTTTTGTGACACTTATTCTGGCCATATGGAGATGAATTTATAGAAACTGAGAGAGGTTTGTATTTATAAAAATCTTAGCTACAAACAGTTATCTCAGTTTTGGAAAATAGTGTTTCATTAGTGATATATCATGTCATATTTAACACCTATTTTCCCATTTCGTTGCGCAATCCTGTGCATTTTGTTTTGTAGGTAATTGTTGTGTAGCAGACTTGTTGTCAAAGAATGACAGAGTTTATGAAAGTGAACATGATGAATCATCACAACCATATGGTCTAATTTTGATCATGATCAATGATTCTAAAGAATATTTAGGTTACGATTATGATTTGGCAAAGTTGAGTTTTCTATTTTTAGTGAATCCGTTGAAGTTATTGTTCTCTTTCAATGAAAATAGATCCATGATTATAGGAGGAAGTAATTAGACCCCAAAAGCCAAGGGTGACATTAGTTTTCTATATATGGGGATAATTTTCATGTAAACATTGTTGGTTGGAAAAATTGGTATAGACAATAGCTATTGTATGTAATTTGAGTTTGACCAAAACTTAATGCAAAATTCCTGTAATTTTGATGAAAAGATTCTAATTGTAGCAATTGGATGTATTGTTTTCCCTTTCTTGTGTATGTTCTTCCTATTATCATTTTCCATATATTGTTTTGTGTACTTTGGAACAAATTTTCAAACATATGGATTCGTTGTGCAATGCCCCTTGTTCGCGCCACTTAGACAAAAAGTTTTACTCTAAAAGATAACTCTGAATTCACCCACAACGGTGCTCCGAGTTACTTCTTGTAATTTCTATCCGCCATACATTACTATTTTTCACTGAAGACTGTTGCTCGCTTAGACTTTATCCTCTCAAAGATCAGCCACTGAGTCATTTGTTTTCATTATTTCCTCAAATCGACTCCATAGCCCAAAGTCTTATTTTCTTGCGCCAATATAACTAGAACCCATTATATCAGAGGTGTTAAATCTAGCCATTTATTTAAAAGCCATATCCCCCGCAAAGACAGAGTCTCCTGAGAGATCCCTCTCCAAGTCCGAAATGTTAGTTTCGGGCCTCAAAGTTGGTTTAAAAAGTTACCTTCGTCATCTATTTATCAGTCGGACATATTTACGGAGTGCTAACATTATGGATCCGTTGTGGGGGAAGGAATTGAATGAAACTTTCCCTAGGAAGAACGACATTGTTGTAGTTCTATGTTCTGATGGTAGCAAGCACTTAGGCATGTATTGGCTGTATTTCTACTCTGGTGACTCCACACTTCAAAAAATCAGTTTGAATGTGATTCCACTGGTAGAAGAATCCAAATCTAAAGTTTTCATGGTGACTGCAATCAAGCTTCAAATGTGATTCAAAGACTCCACTGGAGAATATGTTGACAGAGATATGGAAGAGAAGTATGGAAAAATAAGGTACTCGATCTTAAGTTTAGTTCAAGAAGTAATTTTCTGTTTTATCAATATCTTCTGGTCCTTTCCTAAGTTTTCCAAAAGAATATATTTCTTCACTTAAATGAAGCCCAAAGATCTACCCATGCATATCCTTCATTGCAAACTATAGGTATACCTCCTTCTTATTGCATAACTGATATTCAACAAGCTCCTTCCTTTGAGCCATATGATGTTCATGATCATTCTTGTGAGCTTAATGAAACCAAATCTGAGCTTGTACCTTCTGTTCTTAATCATACACCCTCCAAGATTCAAGAAAGATATAGTCCTCGTAAATTTCCTTCCATCCTTCACGACTTTCCTCTGAAACATTGTAAGTATCTTCGTAGGCTTGATGGAGAGCTTGATGGATAGCCATCTGAAAAACATATTCAGGTCTTTTAGCATTTCATAGGCCTTTTTGAGATTGAACATGATGATGTTTATATAAGGGCCTTTTCTCAATCCTTACAAGGAGAAGACAAAGCATGGTTCATACATTTGTAACCTCAGTCGATTAGCTCATGGGATCAACTGAGGGAAACTTTCTGTAGGTTTTGGGGTGAGAGAAAGTCATGGGATCTACTCCTTTCATAGTTTTATGCCATGAGAAGAATGAAAGATGAAACCATCTCAAATTTTAGCAGGAGGTTGTCTTTATTATAAACCTTCTAAAGAAGTCCAACCTCTAGAAGTTGATTCCATTCTCCATTATGTAACAACCTTTCAATCAAACTTATCTTTTCTTTTGATGGAGAGGAAGTCTATGTCTTTGTAGTAGATGTTAAACAATGCTCAGGAATTTGAATACAATATTCAAGCATGTAAACAGATTTGAAATGATGAGTTGGAAGCGAAAGAACGTGACAATGAATATGAAGAAAGAACAATTGCTTTGAATCTTGAGAAGAGGGTTAATAATATCATATGTCCTCTTGAAGCTTTAAATGATGATGATTTTGCAAAGTATTATATTCCACTTATTGAAAAAGAAGGTGATAATTTAGCTTCTGATCCATCCCATGATAAGCACAAGGTTGATTGTTTTATGTATTTATGTGTAGACAGTCAAGTAAATGAATTTGCAAATCAGATTGTTGAAGAGAAGGTTCATGTCTGAATCTTTTTCTTGTTAGATGACATTGCATATGTTTATGATTTGTCTTTATATGATGAATATGATGATGATTATGATGTTGACTTCCTAGAACAACCAACTTCATATTCTCTATCAAAAAATGTTCATTTTCAGCTGTGTAATGAGACCAATCATCCTACATATCACAGTTACAAAGAAGAATATGAAGAAAGTATTGAATCAGTTGAAGGAAAGTCTTTACCTTTATGCTTTTTTTCGTTTAAATTGTTGAAAGAAAATTTAAAGATCATCACTGAGGTAGAGGAATGTGTGATGATGCAAAATCACACTGATTCATGGGAAACAATTGACAAGAAATTGCAACAATCTTCTCATGTGTTTAATGCCCCCGTTGTTTTTTATATGGAAGGTTTTATCAGTTTTCAACCATTGGTCGAATGTGAATCTGAAAATGAGTATGTTCAACAATACAAAGAAATTGAAAAATGTGCATATGACAGCAGTGAAGAAAATGAAGAAGGTTTTGAATCAGGTCAAAGAACCTTTCCATTGTGTTTCACTTCTTTCAAATTGATGAAGATTTTTTTTTATAATGATTCAAATCGGAGATCCTCCAGGAATGATGTTGAATATGAAGAAAGCAGTGGACATGCAAATAAAAACCATCTTCCATTATGTTTTTCTTCTTTTGAATTGTTGAAAGTAAATCATGAGATAACAGAGGAAGCATAGAAGTGTGACTGAATTCACAGTGACACTGTTTTACATGAACAAATTCTTATCAGTGAGGAAGACCAACAACCTTCTCATACCTTTAATGACCCTGTTGATGATTACATGTAAGGGAATCTTAGTTCAGATTTGTAGTCTGTGATCAACTATCAGCTTGGAAATAAATATGATGGTCAATCAACGTCAGTGTTAGATATGAATGGCTTGCCACCAGGGGGTTCATTTCATTCAATACTATCCTTTGAGTCAAAATATTGTTACTTCCAGCAGTCTTGTCATATTTTTCGTCCTCTTTATGGTGATCAACAAGTTGAATTACATGAAAACAAGGATGAAGTGGAAGGGTGAAACATGTTTTTTATTTTATGTACGCTTTTGAGGATCCATTTGCAGTTTTGTTGGAGGCGACAAACAATCTCAGTGTTTTTTATTTTTTGATATTTGAATTTATAGATAAATTTTTAAATGACTTATCAGTGAATAGGCTTTGGAGCAAGCATGTGCAAAGAAAGAAAAAAGTGTATAAAGTGCTTGTATGGTTGCATTGGCATTCTGATTTCACTTGATCGACATGTTTTTCAGCGGTTGGGGTATGTAGGAGTGTGAATAAGATCAGTACTATGAGCATTTCCTTTAGCAATCTGCGGTTTTCATTTTCATCTTAGTTTCAAATTTCAGTTTGGAGCATATATAGTTTTGGGTTTTCAGTGGATGCAGGTTACAAGTTACAGTTGGAAAGTTGAGTTTGGGAGCATCCCAATGGATAGGAACTTCATCTACTATTTTTTTCTACCTCATAGGGAGGATAGCATTCCCGTTGGATCCAGTTGTTATCACCATGATTTTCATAGCTAAGCTTATAGGTTTGTCAACAATTTTCAAAGTCATGTCTGTTAGCACCCATATTGTTTTTATGCTTGACATCATCTAACATATCCAAGGGTCAGTTTCAAAAGGAATCTTATCATTTATTTGTTCCATTTCCATTTGCAATTGAGCGCTGCAAAATTTTATACGCGTTAAGCAATGGATTTCACTGTGCAAAGGATTTCAGCGCGAAGTGGATTTCGTCATGCATAGAATGTTGTCACACAGTGGATTTCATCGGGCAGTGGATTTCGTTTCGTAGTGGATGTTGTTGTGCATAGGATTTTGTTGTGCAATGGATTATATTGCACATAGGATGTTATGACGCATAGGATGTCATTGCGTAGTGGATTTTCCTGCACACAGGCTACAGGTCGCGCTGCGCAAATGAATGGTTTAGTGGTCAACTTCAAGATCATCTTCTGCCCACCTGGAGAGGAATTTTGAAAATCCCCGAGAGGTGTTTTTTGAGTACAAACCAAATAATAAAAACCTCTCTCATATTTTAAAAAAATTTCATATTTTGGGAGATTAAAAGGAATATTTGAGCCCCATTTTTCAGTTTTCATGATTTCCTGTCTGAGACATGTTTTTGTGATGGGTATTCCAACCATATGGATATGAATTTCGAGAAACCAAGAGAGGTTTGTATTTATAACAGTCCTAAATACAAAATGTCTCTCATTTTCAGAGAATAGTGTTTAATTAGTGAGATATCATGTCATCTTTAATGCCTATTTTCCCAGTTCGCTGTGCAATACACTTTGTTTTTTGTTGTAGGTTACTGTTGCGTAGAAGACTTGTTGTCGAAGGGAGACAGAGTGTCTGGAAGTAAAAATGATGGCTCATCACAACCATATGGTCTAATTTTGATCATGATCAATGATTGTAAAGAATATTTCGATTACGATTATGATTTGGCAAAGTCAAGTTTTCTATTTTTAGTGAATCCATTGAAGTTATTCGTCTCCTTCAAAGAAAATGGATCCATGATTCTAGGAGGGACTAATTCAACACTAGCAACCAAGAGTGAAATTATTTTTCTATATATGGGGATAAGTTTCATGTAAACAACATTAGTTGGAAAAATTGGTATAGACAATAGCTATTGTATGTAATTTGAGTTCGACCGAAACTTAATGCAAAAGTCCTGTAACTTTGATGAAAAGATTCTAATTCTAGCAGTTGGATTCATTTTTTCCCTTTCTTGCGTATATGCTTCCTGTTATCTTTTTCCATATATTTTTCTTTCTTCTTCGGAATGAATTTTTGAACCTGTGGATTTGTTGTGCAACACCCCTGGTTCGCACCACTTAGACAAAACATTTTCCTCTAAAAGCTAACTTTGAATTCACCCACAGCGGTGCTTCAATTTACTTCCTATAATTTCTATCCACCACACATTACTATTTTGCACTGAAGACTGTTTCTTTCTTAGCCATTATCCTCTCAAAGTTCAGTCACCGAGTCATTTGAGTTTGTTGTTTCCTTGAATCGACTCCATATCCCAAAGTCTTCTTTTCTTGTGCCAATATAACCAGGACCCATTATATCAGAGGTGTTAAATCTAGCCATTGCTTTAAAATCCATATCCAACGCAAAGACATAGTCTCCTCAGAGAGCCCTCTCCAAGTCTGAAAGACTATTTTCGACCCTCAAAGTTGGTTGAAAAAGTTACCTTTGTCGTCTGTTTATAAACTGAACTGATTTACAGAGTGCTAACACATGGAAACCCTACTAAAAAGTAAAGGACCATTGCATTATATGAAGACTATGATTCCAGATTCAGATAATCGAGAAAAGTTTGTTTTGATGGAAAAAAGGATGAGGTTGTGGGTTTCATCGTGACCTATATCTCATGGGAGATTCATTTCCACATCATTGAAATTGACTACCCTCATCAAGTATGGAATAAGGTGATGTCGTTGTTCAATAAAGTCAACGAAAGAAACATCGTATACTTAGAGAAAGTGTTCAACTCTTTCGAACGTCATCCTTTTGACATAATAGACGACTATCTAGCATGTGTTCATTTCAAATTTTTGTACCAACTAGCAGGAGCATAAGGAATATGCTATGGATTACACCTTTGAATATTTATGTGGTATTTTAACTACTAATCAACATAAATTTATTGAATATGATAGTTTGGTGGTAAAAATCAATCCCACTTGCTCAAGATAAAGAGAAAGTTGAATGAAAGGGAATGAGGATGGTTTGATACCCCTAAATTGAGGCATGGATTCCACGGCTATAAACCTAAAAGGAAAATATTTACACCTGATTAAATTATAAAGAAGAAGATGTGGCAATACTATAGAAAGGATAGGCAACTGGAGAAGGTATTCTATAAGAAGAGAGATGATTTAGAGGAGAAGGTCAAATGCCTTGAAGGAGACATGTTTCTTTTTCACCGAATCAATGGTAATTTCTCCTTGCAAGCTAGAAATTCTCATACCTCTCTATAAGATTCTGCATAGAAAAAATCTACAGTTGACTTTGGATATAGTCATCACATGATTAAATATTCTTCATTGGTCATGTCCTTGAATGACACTAAGGAAAGGAAGATTTATGTTGTTGATGATTTTTCTCTCAATATTGTTGGTCAAGGTGATGTTTCTGTCAACATGGAAGATTTTTTTATGTTTATCATGTGCCAAACCTCAATGTCAATCTGTTGTTAGTTTTGTAGTTAACACCGATAGTTAATAATGTAGAATTTTGGGCAAATCAGTTCACTTTTCTCAATTTGAAGACAAGTTAGTCGATTGTCGCTAGAGGGTTTCTCAACCTGAAGGGTAGTTTGTATAAATTATGTGACATCACTCGACCAAAAAGGTTTTTTTTTTTTTTCCTAACATTGATGAGTGAAGTCAAACTTGGAATGAACGACTGTCACATCTAAATTTTGGAAGTCTGCAGGAACTAGCAACTCAGAAAATGGTTGTTGGTCTACCTAAAGTGTTTCCCACCTAAGGATTCTATAAAGGCTTTGTCCTTGGAACGCATCATCGGGAACCATTTCAGTCTGGAAAAGCATAGAAAGAATACAACCTCCTAGAGTTGGTTCATAATGATGTTTGTTGCATGATTTTACCTTTATTGATAGTTGAAAGGTATATCTTGGCTTTCATTAATGATATATATTGTTTTACATGGGTACTCTATTTTCTAATGAATAAAATTATTGTCTTTGAAAATTTCAAAGAGTTTATATCCTTTGTTGAAAAGTGTAACGTAGCCAGCCGTCCCCATGTCAGGCTATGCTACTACAATGGAAACATACCCAATCACCCATAGGTTGGGCATGCTACCAAGAAATCACTTCTGAACTTATCTCGAATTCAGATAAATTTCTAATTAATTAAGAGGAATGAAATATTCACATGAAAAGATAAAGATGCATGCTAAAACACAAATAAATGAGACATATGTCATGAAAAACAATAACCAACAAGAATGCATATTATAGATATGAGTTTCATAGATAAATAAATACACAGCTAAATAAAACCATGACAAAGAGAACTTATCTTTCATGAAACGAATCACCAACTGGCTGCAGACTAAAGACGTTTCACCCAACCGTAGACATTTTTTTTACAAGTCTCAAGAGCAATGTCACCCATGATCCAGGGCTATGAATCCAGAAGGACAGTTCAAGAGTGTCACTCAGCTTGCCAAACCAGTCAGCACTAAATCTCTCATAGGATTTCCAGCACCCATAGAAATCCAAAGTACACCAACTCTCTTCTACCCAGCCTCCACAACCTAAGAGAATGGACACCCTTCTCTGCCACGCATTCCCTCAAGTTGTCCATCTCCTTCTAGGGATACAGTGCATCTGGTCAACAATCTCCATGTTGGGACTCTCAGGATTTGTAGTTGTCAGCAAAACGAAACACATACCAAATCATCTAAAACATGCAGACATCAATTCATGGCTGGAATACACCATAAGTCTTTACAGCCAACAAAACCATGGCTTCTCTCCAAAAATTTATTTTCCCTTCCCAAGCCAAAACATTAATCAGGAAATATGAGGGGGTGAAAGAATGAGTGGAGAGAGAACATAATGAAAGATGTGAACAATGAAAAATGAGTGAGTGAGTGAGTGAAGAAGAACCCCCCCAAAATAGTAGACCAAAGATGGGTTTATGTATTTCTGGGAATTAAGGAACCAAATGGCCTTCCCCGCCAAGAATCTCATGTAGCTTGTATTCTCCATTAAAAGAAAATTTTGTAAATAAAGTATTAAATAAATACTTAGCCCCTCAATCCCTCTCTCTTTTGGAATCATAGCCTTGTATAACTCTTGTCCTTGTTTGTCTAGAAGTCAGTGGTGTATTTATTATTAATATTGATCAAAACATTACATTTCCTAGGCACATTGCCATGTTTTAATTATCTGGGCACTCTGGTCTTTCATTAAAAAAATACATTATTTAATATGGGGTTGGAAATGAGGGTATTACATTTCCCTTCCCCTTATTTTGGCACTATCAATGCATATACAAAATAGAAATCAAAATTTTGAAATTTATTCAAAATGTTGTGGGTACTCTTCCTGCATGGCATCTTAATGCTCGCAAGTAGCATATTCAGGACCGTAGCAGATCCATTAGAATTTTACTAGCTTTATAAGTTGATTCTGGACCACTTTGACCTTTCTATCCAATATTTGCATTGGCTGGACCTGAAATCCTTCCTCGGTCCTTACCTAAATCAGATGCCAATCAATAACATGGTTTTAATAATGTACATATATATTTAGAAAAGAGACACGAAATACATTATGCACATTCATGGAAGCAGGCAATGAAAGCATGTATGCAAATGGGACTATTCTTTTCAACTAAAATGGACCACACAATCTGGCTGCTAGCTTTGTACAAATACCCAACTTCAAATATCTCTTCTTTGTCTTCAGTTTTAAAAGAACATGATCCCCCACTTTAAATTATCTAGTTGTCATGTTCTTATCTACATAATTTTATGTCTATCTTGAGCTGACTTTAAATTCTGCTTAATTCTAGCCATCTGGTCTTCCATATCCTTGAAAAATTCTGGCCCAAGTACCACTCTATCTATTGGGTTATCCCAACTCAGTAAATTATTTCATTTCCTACGATACAAAGATTTAAATGGGATCATTTTCAATGAAGCTTAAGACCCATTATTATAGGCAAGATCAACCAAGTGCAAGTAATCTTCCCACTTAGATGGTGTATCCATCACATACATTCTCAACATGTCTTCAATTACTTGGTTGACTCTCTCTATTTTCTCACATGGTTATGGATGGTATGTTGTGCTAAAGTTCATATTTGTACCAAATCCTTTAAACAATCCCCCGCATAAATTTGAAGTAAACTTTGTGTCTCTATCTGAAACAATTTCCTTAGGTATCCCATGCAACCTAGCAATCTCCCTCATGCAAATTTATGAAATATTAGTCGATGTATGAGTCATTGTTACAGGAAAAATATGAGTTTTTGTTGTCAATTTATCAACCACTACCATGATTGAATCGTGTTCTCTTGTTGTTATAGGAAATTTAGTTATAAAATTGATGGTTATCACTTCCTATTTCTTCACTAGAATTGGTAATGGTTGTAGAAAACCTGTTGGGTGCCTATGCTCAACCTTCACTCTCTGACATTCCATACATCTCGCAATGTAATCAACAACATCTCTTTTCATTCCTGGTGAAAAGAATTGGCTTCTTACTATTGCAATTGATTTTTGGTAACTGGGATGTCCGACACATGGAACATTATGCATTTCTTTTAATACAAAATTTCTAAGTTCTTTGAAACTAGGAAGACAAAATCTATTTTTATGCATAAGTAATCCATCTTCAGGCATCTCATATTCTTTAATTTTTTGCTGTACATTTTCCTGCTGTAATCTTTCTTTTACCTTTAGGTAATGTTGATCCATAACAACAACATCTAAAATTATTCTCTTTAAATATGACTGATGTATACTAACAATTGTAGAATGAATGAGATGTACTCTTATACCAAGTTCATCAACAAATTTAGTTATTTTTCCTTTGATATGCTTGATGTTAAAATCATATTAATTTAAAAATTCCATCCATCTCATGTGCTTGGCATTTAAATTTGGTTGTTCAAAAAGATATTTCAGACCACTATGGTATGTTCATAATTCAAATCTCTTCCCCATGAGATAATTCCTCAACATATTCAAACCGTGAACAATGGAATGAAGTTCCAAGTCATGTGCGGAATAGTTCCTCTAATCTTCTTTAATCTTTTTGGACTCATAACCAATGACATGTCCATTTTGAGTAAGGACTCCACAAAGTCCTTCCTTTCATACATCTGTACATACCACAAAACATTCATTTGGGTCAGCAACCTTTAAAATAGGTGCACTAGTAAGTAATTATTTCAACAAATTAAAGTTATCTTCACACTCGGATGTCCATTCAAATTTAATTCCCTTCTTTTGCAAAGAAGTGATGGGATGAACAATCTTAGAGAACCCTGCTATAAATATTGTATAGTAAACAACTAATCCTATAAAATATCTAACTTCCGAAATAGTCATGGGTGTTGGCCATCCTCTAATGGCTTCAATATTCACTGGATCTACTGTTATACCTTGTTCTGAAATAATTTGTCCCAAGTAATGGATTTGTTCTTGGTAAAAAGAACACCTCCTAAACTTGGCATACAATTGATGCTCCCTCAGTAATTGCAATACCAATATTAGGTGATGTTCACGCTCTTCCTTTGACTTAGAATAGACAAGTATGTCATCCACGAATACTATGAAAAAATTATCCAAAAAAATTCTTAATATGCCATTCATTAAGAACATAAAGACAACTGGTGCATTGGACAATACAAATGGCACATTTAAAAATTTATAATGCCCATACCTGGTTCTAAAGGATCTCTTGTTGATGTCTTCTTCCTTGATTCTTACATGATGGTACCATGATTTCAAGTCTGTCTTTGAAAATATATTTTCCCCTCTTAGCTGATCAAAGAGGTCATCAATTATGGGTAGAGGGTACTTTTTATTTACATTGGATTTTTTTATCTTTCGAAATTCAATACATAGCCTCAAAGTTCCATCATTATTTTTTACAAAGAGTATTGGTGCTTCGCAAAGTGAAACACTTGGACGTATGTACCCTTTCTTCAACAATTCTTCCAACTACATTTCTAATTCTTATAATTCTATTGTACTCATTATGTAAGGTGTTTTTGATACCGGGGCAGTGTAACATATTTCTCTTGCACAATCCCGACTAGACTTATTCTTTGAGACCACTTGTGTGAAAGTGATCCAGTTCATTATATGATTGAATATTTCGATTATGGATTATGATGATGTTGTGAATCTCATGATATGTCATTTTATTATATTTATATCGACAAGTGCTATTGATCGGTTTTTCCTACGTGTGCAAGAATTTGGAATGATTGAGGATGTTGTTGGGATCGATGGACCTCCTTGGACTCTGGATCAAGTCAGAGAGTGGACTATTATGGTTTGAGTGTTTTTTATATTGTATATGTGACATATGAATGGTATATTATGATGTTGACTTTTTATCGCTGACATGTTTCGTTGATGGATGCTGGCTGACGATAGCTTGCTAACCAGACTCACATTTGGAGTAAAGGGGTCACGCATGAAAACCAGATATATTGAGGGAGAGGTGTAGCAACAACCCTACCACAACCTACTAGCACTCCCATTGTGGCTCGAACTATAGGTTAATGATTACCTAGTTCGAGAGATCCACGATGTCGTGAGGGGAGACTATGAGAGTTGCTCACTGTGATTTTAAGGGGCACGCAATAAGGCAGGGTTATTGTTCCTTAGATTCCCTTAGTCTCTCACAAGGTCACCCGATGGAGTACTAACTCCAAGGGTGGACGTCTACCAAAATAAGTCAAAAGGCAAGTGGCACCCTTGGAGCACGTAGTGCATCTTGAAGGGAACGTTGGATCGATGAAACTTGAATGAAGGTGAGTGGCACCCTTGGAGCACGTAGTGCATATGGAAGGGAACATCACGGTTGTAACACTGGTGAGTCAATGAACCTAGGTACCTAGAAAACAATCTCTCATTTTAACTTGGTCAATCTTAAGATAATTGTTGCATGAGTAAAGTTAACAAAAACAATTATAAGATTTTCCTTAAAAACAAATTTTCTTAGCCTAGGTCTGAGTAGGACACGAGAACTAAAAATAAAATTAAGAAAGTAATAAAGGGGGGGATGAAGAATATGGGGGTGAAAATTAAATCAAAAAGAAAATTTTTTGAAGGATGAAATTATTTAAAGGATTAATTGTTGGCTAAGTACAAAACCTGCTAATTTAGAACTTAGACCAAAAAGGGGAAACTTTAATACAAAAGGAATGTCGAACATAGTAAGGAATCTAGTCTAGATAACTTTCAAATTTCAAACTCAACTAGGATTTAAGAAAGGTGTCAGTCATTAAGGGAATGTAAGGGAATAAAGGGACATCGAGGAGCATTTTTAGGAATGACTTTAGGTGGGTGAGGAAAATTTTCATTATAAATTAATTAATTAAATGAATTTAATTAATTAATTAATTATAAACTAAGGGATCGGGTGACAAGTGTACGAGGGAGAATTTTCCTAATAATAAATTAATAAAAATAACTTAATGTGCGTTTTCCAACAAGTCACTAAGAAAACTCTCTTAAATAAATGGGGGAGGAGGGGAATAGATCACATCTGGTATGTGTAAGGTTATGCTGCCAAATTTTACTCTTGACTTATTTTTTTTGTGGGAGTTTGGATACCCAGCTCAGATTGAGAG
Source organism: Picea sitchensis (assembly GCA_010110895.2). NCBI lineage: Eukaryota > Viridiplantae > Streptophyta > Pinopsida > Pinales > Pinaceae > Picea > Picea sitchensis. The sequence continues at coordinate 1,777 of SNQJ01S0211295.1, read as the reverse complement.
TGGGTAGCTCGACCTTGAAAGGTGAGATGGGAGCTAGCTTTCTTTGGTTTGTGTGTGTGGATCATCTGTGTCTCGTGGGGCTCATGGGGAAGAAGAGTACCCCTAGCGTTGGCTGGGAGGTACTGATGAGGTCTTAGAGGTTAGCAAGCAGGAGCTGGATGGAGCACAAGCGCGAGATAGCCACCTTAGATTCTTCTCCTCGGTCACAGTACGCATGTTAAATTTTATTTGAAAGTTGTTTAAAAATTGTATGTGAAATTTTAAGTTGTTGAAAATTTTAATTGTTCCCTGAATGTGTGTGCACTTTTTTGTTGATCTCATGATGAAGAATCCATGGTTTAATTTAAATTTTTTTGTTTTTCCCTTCATCGTCTCTGCATCCTTCTTACTCTCTATTCCTGTGAGTTTTCATCTTTTTTCCCAGCTTGCAAAACTAATTTCTATCTTTGCACCTTATGGTTTTCTAAGTTGTTTTCTTGTTGATCTCTCCCAAAAGGATTCAAGAACTTGGGACACCCTCCCCTTACCCCTTCATTTCTTGTATCCATCCTTCCATAAGAGTCTTGGTGTTCTTTTTTTCTTAGACAACAAAAGTGAGACTTCCCTGGATGTTGAGTTTGGGATTGCATGGGCATTTTATCTCTGTGTTTCCCCCCCTCCTTCCCAACGAACCCCATTCATTTTTCTGTGATTTTTTTGGGTTCTTTGTGATTTTATCTTGCACCTTGATCCCTTTATCATTCCCTTCCTCAAAGTCCTATCACATAACTCAAGCATTGAGCTGGATTGGTGTTGACTTGTGTATGAGTGTTGTGAGTTAAACCTCACCGTTTTGTTACTCCATTTTTTTTTGTGATCTGCCAAGAGCTTGTTGTGTTTTCTCTCCCTTTATAAACTATCATTTTCTCCTAGTCATCAAGCCAGTAAATATTAAAGTTTAGCTTCGAAGTGGTATTCCTCTGAGTTTTATTTTTCCCTCTACGATTTGATTGTGTTGATAGCTACGTTTTTTTGCCCTCCCCACCCAACTATTTTCCCTCTTCTACACAGTGATTTATTCACATAAGAGCTCCGAGTTTTGGTCTCCATTTCACTCAAGAATATGTTTTTGAGCCTTGCATTTTTGTGGCTCTGCAAAATGAATTCTCCCTTTATCCCTCGTCATGGGCAGGCATGTGCACAACCTCATTCCCACTTAGTTCCTGACGAAATCGTGGGCTTACTCTCCCTCTTCCTTGAATGTGTTTCTTATCCTTTTAGTGGGGAGGAAACCAAGAGAGAAAACCCCAATATCCTTATCTATGGACGGGCGTGGAGTTCTCATCTAATTCATTACCTCAGTGGATAGTAGTTTTTCTCCTCATCTTCTCACGCTTGGCACATTCCTGGTTGTAATTATTGTGTTTTCCTTGTTGCCACGGTCCTAGTGAACTTCACAGAAAATCCTTCCTCTAGCAGTGGTTCCAGGTTTCTATTGCAACTTTTTCGTTGTTGCACTATCCTAGTGGACTGCGCAAAAATTCCTTCCTGTAGCATAGGTTCCAAGTTTCTATTGCAACGTTTTCCTTTTAGGCACTATCCCAGTGGACTGCCCATCCCAAATGATTTCCTTGCAGCCATGATCCCAAAGGGATTGCCCATCAAGTTTATTTTTGTAGCAAGCCATCTCACAATGTTAGTATCAAGGGTTCCCTTGCAGCCATGACTACAACAATAAATTTTAATGTACAACGTTTGTATTTAAATCATGTAAAGTTATAATGAGGCTTAAGCGTTA
>SNQJ01S0211294.1:5036-15917 GCA_010110895.2 Picea sitchensis | reverse complement strand
GTGCATTTACAAATTGTAGATATTGTATATGCATATTTGCGAAAGCTGACCACTTCCGTATATGTGCATTTACAGACAACAATTTTTGTATATGCACATTTACGGAAGCTGACATCTGTATATGCGCGCTTTCGTAAATGCACATTTATGGAATTTAGATTCCTTATATGCGCATATATATAAGCATGCATATACGAAAGTCGACTTCCATAAATATGTATTTATGAATGACAAGTTTCGTCTATGCACATTTATGAAAGTTGACCACTTCTGTATTTGCGCATTTGCAGACGATAGCTTTCATAAATGTGCATATATGAAATATGTCATTCATAAATGCACATTTATGGAAGTCTGCTTCCGTATATGTATGCTTCTCTATATACACATATATCAAATTCAACTTCCATAAATGCGCATTTACAAAAGTGCAAATATATGTAAGTTTCCATCTGTAAATGTGCTTATACAAAATTTATCGTCTCTATACGGAAGGGAGAGAGGGAAAGGGGGCAAGAGGGGGAGGGAAGCTGACTTCTATAAATGTGCATTTACATACGACAGATTTTGTATATGCGCATTTATGGAAGGAGGTTTCCATATATGCGTGCTTCCGTAAATGTGAATTTATGGAAGTTCGATTCGATATATGTGCATATATAGAAGCGTGCATATGCAGAAGCTAACTTATAGAAGTATGCATTTACTAATGATAGATTTCGTATATGCACATTTACAGAAGTTGGTTGCTTCCGTATATGCTCATTTACAGGCGCTAGCTTCTCTATGTGCACATTTACGGAATCCAACTTTCGTATATGCATGCTTCTGTAAATGTGCATTTATAGAAGTTGGATTTTGTATATGTGTATATATGTGCTTCTATATATGAACATATACGAAATCCAAATTCCATAAATGCGCATTTACGAAAGAGCACATATATGGAAGAGACCATCTTCCATAAATGCGCATATACAAAATATGTGAGATAAGTGCATATATGAAATATTCTGTATATACGCATATCCGTGAATATATGAGCATAGACGAAAGACACCTTCCGCAAATGTGCATATACGTGCATATATAGAAGTGTGTATTTATGGAAGCATGCATTTATGGAAAGCACATATATAGAAGTATGAAAGAACGCATATATAGCTGATGACTTCCATAAATGTGCATATACGACGCATATATGGACAAGAAGAAGAGAGCCATATCATGTTGATGTTCCCAAAGATGTTGTAGTAGGTCGGAAGAGTCTTGCATGCGCTCATCAGACTTTGCAGGAGGCAGGGGGACATGCATATCCCTGTGGTAGTTTTAGAGAAAGTAAGATACCTAAGAGATTCTCGAGCTATGCTGTAGTGATGCGCCACATAATTGATTCTAAGACTTCCTATTATGATGAGGCATCTATTCAACAGGTATGGAAAGATGTCATGATGGAGGATTATCAGTCCATCATGAAGAATTATGTGTGGGATATTGTTCCAAGACCTTAAGGGAAGTCTAATGTGACTTCCAAGTGGATCTATAAGATCAAACACACAACTAACAAGAGCATCGAAAAGAACAAAGAAAGATTTGTGGCTAGAGAATTCTCTTAGGTAGAGGGAATATACTAAATTTCCTTTTGTTTCTCGGTACACCTCTATTCAGACCCCTTGATTCAACCATGGGTTGGATATTACACCATATGGATGTAAATACAACCTATAATGCCAAGATTTATTTAGATAGTAGTGTGATCATGATGCAATAGATCTGTAGATCTAGGAGAATACAAGATAGAATAATAACTTCTCCAACAAGCTCCAAAATTGAAGATAATATCCTCCAAAGGAACCACAATCAATTGGAGAAAGGGACAAAATTAATGTCTTTCCCTTTGATAGTTGTAAACACCCTCCCTGGTTCAGTTGCACACCTCTTTGTGGCTGTAGATCACCAAGATTTCGGCGTCATTCTCTAGGGCTCCAAAACCCTCCAAAATTGCTGAAATAGTAGATCGGAGGTTTAGAAACCCCTAGGAAAAGTCTCAGGCTAAATGGAGATGTTATGACACCCCTAATGAAGGAATATATATATAATGCAGTGCACCCTCCTCCTCTAGATATCTTGCCAAGCTCCAAATAAATCATATACTGAAGAAATCACCTCAAAAATGACATAGGCAAGGTACCCAAGGCTTATCAATAAGATCCCAATAGGTTTTGGTCACCAAAAACCTTTCCTCTTTTCAAATTGAATATATTTCCTTCAACTAGTGTGCCCTCCTCCTGGAAAACCTTAGAAACTACACATTGATTTCTTCTTCCCTATCTCAATAACTTGTATGATGTTGTAGAATGGTGGGGGGGGGAATATTTCACCTCCGTGACCAAGCTTGGACTAGGATAGGTGGGATATTTCACCGCCGATCTGATCTCTAGGGTTTTTTATCCCAAAACCCTCAAAATATCTTTGGCTCTATAACTCAAGTTGAAAATTAATAATAATCCATAATGATGAGAGATGCGCCCTCCTTTTCCTTTTCTACCCCCGATCTATTTTTCTATTGAGTTAGTTGACCACCTCCTAAGGTTAACTCTTTTCTTTTCCATTCCTCTACTTACTTTACCTTTTCTCTAGCTCTGGGATGTATATGAGCAGGTACTACCCCTTCCACAACCATGTCTATCTGAACCATCAATATTCCCAGCATGTTGAGGCCCGACATGTTCTGTTTATTCGCAGCAACGATGTTGGATCCCATTAGATTGGTCGATGTGTTCCCTCACATGCGCACGTCCAATGTCATGAAGGGCGATCCTGCTGCAGATTCTTTAAGACTCTGTCAACAGGCTTCCCATCCATGCAACGATGGAGCATGACCATCCTACCGCCGCACCCTCAACATCTACACTCAGTTCGACGACCTTCGTTTCCCTTTAGGTTGTCTTCCACCTTCTTCCTTGTACGTCAATCGAACTCTAGATGGTATGGGGTCTGCGATGACCCCAGTGGGCTGTTGCATGGTCATGCTTCCAGTACGGTCCATTGTTGAAGATTCTATCATTGTCTTCGAGGTTGTACAGGATTATTGTGAAGAAACCCTTGGAACTGAGCTGGACTTCATAATCCCCTTTGGGGTTCCACCAGTCCTTGATCCAACGTGTGAGATCACGTTTTGTTGGCCATAGGCCCAAAAATTTGCCAATCAAGGCATCACCCATCATAAACTGAGTGTGATCCCCTACCCGTGTTGATTTGATGTGATAGTGTGGGGGTTTTTCCATTTGCGGTATACACTTGTCTGGTTCCCATCCTTTGGAAGCTTCTGGATGAGACGTGTTGGGTTCTACTTCCATTTATTTTCTGAATCCTTGTTCTTGGATGAAAAGTTGATCCCGCAGGTGCGCCGGTGGCTTGAATGCAGGTCGCTTAGCACGAAGTCTGTTCCTGTCATTGGCAGTGATATCGTTGTATGAGGGGGGTTTCCCCCCCTCCTCCAAACTCATTCTGGATACGCAGTGACCTCATGAGGTCTTCACCTTCGAGCTTGGACTTTAGCAGCAGAGCTCTGGTGTCAGGGCACTCATCAAAATCTAAGTTGTTGTGGAGCTCTAGGGTTTCGCCGTTAGCACGCCTAACCTAAGAAATCTACAATTATTAACTCTATATGAAATTAATTTATATATTCGTTTATAATTAAATAAGCCCAAATTTTAAAAAATGCATAGAAATTGAAAGTATTTTATTAATTGTATCATGATCTTTATTTCTTCAATTTCATTTAGATTATTGCAATTTTTTTAAATGGATAAAAAGGTTTAAAATATTATTTAAAATTTTTAAAAAAAAAAGGACAATCATAAACAATTAAAGAAATTTAAAGTATATATACACTGTAAAAATAATCAAGTTTCACCCATAGATGTCAAAGGTTTGATGTTTTTATGAAAATGAATCTTTTATTCTATGGCTGCATAGTAAACTTGTTTGTAGTTAGAGATGTTTAAAAGGTTGTAGTTAGAGATATTTAAGAATTTTCAACCTTTTTTAATTGGCATTTTGGAGATACCATTTTTAAGATTAAATATAAATTAGTATTTTTAACCCATTTTAATTGGCATTTTGGAGATACTATTCTTAATATTAGAAATACAATTTATCTTTATAAAGAAAGAAGGGAAAAAAGAAATTGTCATTTGTCAATCTCACAAGCTCATGCTGAAAAAGCCACAATTTAATAGGTGATGCATAACATCAATTAATAATAACATAAAAAACAATGAAGCTTGTTTCTTGCTAAATATAAATTATAAAACCCATAGTGAAAGTGAAAACATACCACATTTATTGCTAAATATAAATCATAAAATCCATGACAAAAGCATATCACCATATTGAACTCCCATTTCTGTTAACAATAACTCCCTGGAAATATTATAATAGAAAATTGGTTTACGAACTAAGAAACATGGGGTTTTAATTTTATTAATGAAAGAAAAAAGTTATGTAGCGGTCATAGAAGGTGTGTCATAATATTTAATCAAAGAAGTATCATAGAAATTATATTAGTTTCAAGTTGGGGCCTCAAAAATCCCATGGAAAATTCTTACGACACAATTATTTTTTGGTTTATGGACCATATTACAATAGAACCGGTGCTAGTAGAAGTACAAGAGTGGATATGGAATTCAAAATTAGAGTCATAATAGAGATTACAAGAAGTTCCAGAGAAGTTACAACTATTTTAAGTTGTGACTCAAAAGCCTGTCATGCAATTCTTCCAGTGCACTTTTTTGTCTCTCTATGTACCATATTATAATGTACCATATTATAGTAGGACCAATGCCATTAGAAGAAAATTGGCTATATGACATTTAAACATTGTGGTAATAATAGAAATTGCGATCAATATTGAGGGAGTTATGGTCATTTCAAATACTATGTCCCAAGACTCCAGTCGCACAAAGGAGCTCCATTAAGAAGTAATTTATTTCTTTCATACTCTAATTTTAGTTGCAGGTTTTTTTTTCCAAGTAAGATGTATTTTATAGGGAAATATTATGGTCCTAGTGAAGTTAGTTAATATATAAATTGGAAGAAGTCATAAACTCCCACTCATTGGAGATACATATTGGGGTTTAATTTAAAACATGACACTGCCATATGTTGGAATTTGTTGGGATCTACTGAGAGGATTTTATCCATATTTTCATCCATTAAAGTTTGGTCTAGAGCTTCCGTCCTTTACCAAAAACACATATTCTTATCCCTTAAATCCATTAAAAGTTTGGTCTAAAACTTCCGTCCTTTACCTAGCCTATAAAAGGTTGGAAGGTCTAAAACTTTCGTCCTTTACCTAGCCTGGTCAACCCAGATGGTTCGGAGACTTGGTCATCCAACGCAGTAAGTTATAGATTTATGCACAAACCGGTTAGTCTCTATAAAATATACATAAATTTTCAATAATTTAAACTATGTTGAACTGAACTGATGATTTCCAACAGAGTTGTGTACTATTAAGTTGTGTAATAATTGTGTACTATTAAGTTGTGTACATTTCCATTGACAACAAAGAGTCATACCAATATACCACTAGCACTCTGAAACCCATGAAAGGTCGGTTGAAATAGAGCGATTAATTACTCATTTCAATTTGCTATCATAAGAACAAAGAGAAAGATAGCCTGGAAGCACGAAGACATATTTGGAGACATAGATAGAGATAGACATATAGACATATTGGGAGACATAGATAGAGGTAGACATATTCATATAGATAAATAGAGACTTATAATAGAGATAGAGATAGATAGACATATAAATAGATTGATACCTATTATAGATAGATTGATAAACTTATTCATATAGATAAATAGATTGATTTATAAAAAAAAATAAAAAAAATGGTCAGAATAATATATATATAAATCAATAATTTAAATTCTGATTATTTGAATTAATAACATTAAGATACCATGGAAGCATGAAGACATATTCATATAGATAGATAGACATATTCATATAGATAGAGATATATATATAGATTTACATATTTATATAGATAGATAAGTATGATTTAAATGATCTTGAAATAGTTAATATTGACTTAAATTATTAAGAATTTTCAAATGTATGACAATAACGTAAGATCACAGTAGAAAAACTATTAAACCAATAAATGGTTTTTGTTGTCGGTTGGAATAGAATGGGATTGAGTGAATATGATCCGACGACAAAATGTTAAAAGAATGATAATATAAAAGGGGATGTTGAGACCATGGAACCCAATGAAGGAAGAGATCGAGAGCTGGTTGAAAACAAAGGAGATAGAGTTTGCGCAAAATGATAACACAAACCCGAAGTTAACATCGTGCAAATATCTGGACAGGTACGTATTCAACGACTTACATGAAGTAATTTTCTGTGATTTCCCGCATGTGTTGCAAGAGTGGATATTGAGGTTGAAAGACAACCACCGTAGAAATCAAATCAGACAGCTAGAGTGGAATCTTGTAGAGATCACGTAGTTACAACAAGTTGACAATAAATTTACGCGCGTAATAGATTTCAGGTTAGATTTATCACAAAATTTGCAGTAGATACTGCGAAGGCTTCCAACGTAGCAGAGAAAGAGTTCCTAAAGGGATCTCTAGGTAGGTATATAAGATCTCTATATACTTCCATTAAGATATTACCATATAACATAGGTGTAATGACAATGGCCTCAGACGACTAAACATTCCTGTGTGCATGGGGGAAGGGGGGAAGCAATAACAAGAAACAAAGAAATGGAGGAAGAAATGGATAGAGGAAAGAAGGAGAGTGCCATGGATCAAATCATGATGGAGGAAGACCAGATCATGCAGATCATGGCAACAACTGGAAGAACGTGCAGTGGAGTACCCTGCCAATATAATATGAACAACAAGAAGAGAGCCATATCATGTTGATGTTCCCAAAGATGTTGTAGTAGGTCGGAAGAGTCTTGCATGGGCTCATCAGACTTTGCAGGAGGCAGGGGGACATGCATATCCCCGTGGTAGTTTTAGAGAAATTAATATACCTAAGAGATTCTCGAGCTATGCTGTAGTGATGCGCTAGATAATTGATTCTAAGACTTCCTATTATGAGGAGGCATCTAGTCAACGGGTATGGAAAGATGCCATGATGGAGGACTATCAGTCCATCATGAAGAATTATGTGTGGGATATTGTTCCAAGACCTTAAGGGAAGTCTATGGTGACTTCCAAGTGGATCTATAAGATCAAACACACAACTAATGAGAGCATCGAAAAGAACAAAGATAGATTTGTGGCTAGAGAATTCTCTCAGGTAGGGGGAATATACTAAATTTCCTTTTGTTTCTCGGCACACCTCCATTCAGACCCCTTGATTCAACAATGGGTTGGATATTACACCATATGGATGTAAATACAACCTGTAATGTTTCCAAGATTTATTTAGATAGTAGTGTGATCATGATGCAATAGATCTGCAGATCTAGGAGAATACAAGATAGAAAATTAACTTCTCCAACAAGATCCAAAATTGAAGATAATATACTCTAAAGAAACCACAATCAATTGGAGCAAGGGAAAAAATTAATGTATGTCCCTTTCATAGTTGTAAACACCCTCCCTGGTTCAGTTGCACACATCTCTGTGGTTGTAGATCACCAAGATTTCGGCCTCATTCTCTAGGGCTCCAAAACCCTCCAAAATTGTTTAAATAGTAGATCGAAGGTTTAGAAACCCCTAGGAAAAGTCTCAGGCTAAATGGAGATGTTATGACACCCCTAATGAAGGAATATATATAATGCAGTGCACCCTCCTGTTGAAGGAAAATCTTCCTGCAGATAGGTAGATCTCCTCAAAGAGCTAAACTCTTAACTCTAAGACAGAAAGTGCTTATCATGGTCACTGACTTCCTTTTAGATCTAGGTGGACTAGTGTGTGAGGAGGAAGGAGGAAAAAAGTACCTTTTACCGGTGGTTGTCCCTACATGCTCCGAATTGAGCTCCAATCTTTCGTTCTTCGATAAGCCTTGTAGATGAACAAAGTACGACCACTTCCTACTCTATCAAGATTAGTCCGAAATAGGTCTATCTACAAAAGAGACAAATTCATGTAAGATTGAACACGAATTAGAAAGAAACAGGCCAAGCAAATTATATTAATGAGGACAAAACGTTTCTTACAGCCATAAATGGAATGCGATAGTTTTGCCAAGTCCTCCTTGTCTAACCCTTGCTCAAAAGATCCACGATTCGAATGATGATGGCTTCACCCATTGCTCCCTATAAGATCATAGGTCTCTTGCTTCCAAATTATCTCTTTTCTAGCAACATTTATAAGATCATAAGTTTGGTGTGATTCTCCCTTTCCAATCCCCTTTCACCGTGAGAAAGCTTGCTTATATAGCCTTGGAGAGGCTCAACAACTTGAGATATCTTTGGGGTGAGTTGATGATTTTCCTCCTTCAGTTAGGGATCTACCCTAATATCATGGCTTGATTGGGGATTTTAATCCAACTTCCTTCTAAGAATGAAAATATCCTTCCCCCATTCTTCTCAACAAATCAATTGCTGCCCAAAATAGGTAGTGCTCCCTCAAAAGGGCACTCAGAGCGTTATAACGCTCCCTAGTAGTGTATAGGGGAGCGTCGACACTCCTGAGGGTAAGAGCACTCCCTGATGGCTTATGGGGGGGCACCATCACTCCTGAGATATTTATAAGGGAGCACTCCCCTCAAAAAATTCAGTTTTTTAGGTGCTTTCAGATGGCAAGAGGTTTATAATCCTGTTGACTCATTTCTCCTCTTCCAAATCAAATATTTGAGGTGTTTCAAGTGTCCTTATCATATCGTTATAGGCATGACATAGGAATCATGGCAATATGATTTCTTTAACACTTGCGACACTTGTAAGAAAAATGCGATAGTTGTGACACTTATAATGATGACACTTGAGACACTATCAAAGTGAGTAATTTCGATGTGTAATAGATTGCCCCCAAAAGTATGAAGTTAGAAGAGGGGAACTGATAACTGAAATGCTTTGTAGAATTTCAAGCAAGGGTATAGACGCAAAGAACCTGACAAAATATGCACACATACATCCAACAAATTTTATGACATGTTTCAAACCCAAGGCAGGCATACCTATGATTGGGTGATCATGACTTGCAAGATATGGCCGCCATAAAATATACCACGGATCCATAATTGTATTGATAAAAAGGTATAGCCACTGAAAATACACTGTGGATCTATACTCCCATGACCTGAAATGATCGTAGCCATGAAGAATACACAGTGGATCTACGAGATGACAAGACATAGCCATGACCAACACAAAGTGGATCTATGTAAGAGTATATATGTCATTGTGCAAGAGAAACTCCATCGCAACCTGGGAAAAGTACATATCAAAGTGATCACTCAACCCAGGGTCTTCATACCGATCCCGATGTAGTACGAATCTAACCATGTGAATAGATGTTCTGATGTCGAACATGGCAAAAACCACTTGATTACTGGTCAATGATGTAAACTGTTAACAAGCACGAGGGAGATCACCATTATTGTCAATGATTCCCAAGGTACTCTAGTACATTCCAACAAATGTGAATGGATGAGCTGAATTCAAACATCCATGGAATCATCCGATCAGAGGTCAATTATGTAAACCCATTGTCGGACATGAGGAGGCCTACCATTGAGGCATGCAGGTCCCAAAGTACTAACTGGTTTCTAAGTCTAATTCCTGGATAATGTGTTGAAGTCGACAGGAATAGTCTCGTCAAAGGAGGGCCTTGATGTATCCCCCATCAACGACATGAAACAGACATGGATATGTAATTGGTAGATCAAATGAATATGGACTGACATGGGTATTGAGATAAGATATTTGTGATGGTTGACTCTTGAGGCAGATACTTCCCTTGAACAATGAGGCACAACAGCAGAATCATGACATGGACCAAAACTTGATGATGCAGTGGATGCTGCGACTTACGTCAAGTGAACCAAAGGAGTGAAAGAAACTCAAAGGATTGGCTTAGTGCAGAGGTTCAACGGATTATAATGCGTGAAAAAAAAAAGTGTCATGTTCAAAGGCGACTCTAAGAATTACTTGGTAATGTTCTAAAAAACTGCTTGGCTTGCTTCTTTCAATTTTTTCCCCATCCAGATAGATGACAGTACCTCTTTTTAAGTTAACAAGCTCGAGGAGGATAACACATGCTCGATAAAACTCACCTTCGGTAAGTTCCTCTTCCGTTGTTTAATGAACTGGAAGAAGTAAGGGTTTGATTCCATATGGGCCTATCGATGTTTGTTTTACCAAGTCCAAAGACAGAAAACTCGAAGGTTTTTCATGATTATAGAGTTTGGAAAAACACTTAAAAGAGAACTCTCTCAGTTCCTTTTTCGTAAAGTAGTCTGATGAGACCAAAAAAGAGATAAACTATTGCTCAATAGACGTTTTATTCAAATACGTTAACAAGCGTGAAGAGAACAAGGTGCTCGACAATCTTTTCATCTTTAGAGAGTCTTAAAAGAACTTAAAGATGACTCCAGTGTTTCCCTTTTTCATAATGTTAGTCTCACGAGGGCGAAAAAGAGATAAATTATCACTCGAAAGATGCCCTTTCAAACCTTTTAACGAGTGGGAAAGGAAGCAAGATCACTCAGACATCTTTTCATGTTTAGAGAGTCTGAAAAGAGCTTAAAGGAGACTCCAGGGGGTTCCTTTTTCATGTATCCATACAAGTCCGAAAAAGAGATAAAAGTCTACCCGGATGCATTCTCATGTATTTACGAGCACGAGAAAGAACAAGACTAAGCTTGGTATGCCCCCAACATGAAGGCTAGTGGCTT
>SNQJ01S0211292.1:0-15917 GCA_010110895.2 Picea sitchensis | reverse complement strand
ACTAGATCAAATATAAATCCTTTGACTAAATCAAATATGACCCTTATCTCCCTTTTTACTTTCACTTTAAGATTAAAAGTCACTTTTAATAATGGATAATAACTTATTAATCTAGTGTTACCTTATTTCCTTAATGTCACTTTAAAAACATAACATATCCTAATTAAATGGTATTAAATAACCCCTTTTGACTCCCTTTTTCTTCACTTACAAGCCACGAAAGTCATTTCCACTGTCGAACAGTGGAATCCAAAAATGGTGACATGATAGTGGGGTGTGTTACAGAGTGGTATTAGAACAAATTTCAAACTCTAGGCTTGGATGGGCCAAAGGTAGACCACAGGAACATGTTTGTATAAGATTAAATTGAAAAGAATTGAGCCTACAAGACTTAAGGAACAACATAGAAGACGAGGACCTGTGGCATTAAGACTATGTGGCCTAAGAACCTGTAATTGAACATTGGTGACAACCCTTAGGGTTGTATGAGTCCAAAGAATGGATGAGCTGGATTGTTTTGATTAGTTTATAATATTGTCTATGAATATGGGTGGATATAGCCCTGTCAACTTTGATGGTTGTATGCATAATTCCTCATATTTGTTGGACTAATGGAAATTTGCTAAGGTCAATTTATTTGACCTATAGTAAAAGAAACCTATTGTTGGGCTATCCATTTAAGAAAAGTAAATGGATTTTAGAAAGAATAATTATGTGTTTGCTGGAATTGAGAGGTTCCCGGAGATAAATGACATGTTCATTAAGATCCCCTTTTAATTTGTAATACAAGTAAAAAGAGTCCTTTGGATTAAATTGGTAGTTTCATAAAGGAGGTAGGATGCTAAGAGTATAAAAAGCAGTCAGGTGCTGATGGGAGCATTAAAGTGAACCCTTTGGAAACTTGATATGGATAGTAAACCAGAGAATTGAAATCCCTCACCCTTGATAAATGTATCTAATGATACACTATGTTGTTAATGGGACTTAGAAATTATCTCTTGGAAAATAGGTCAAGTGACATGAACATATGGGAAATTTCTCCGAGCTCATGTCCTTAATGAGTAAATTTGTTGTTCCCAAGGAGGAATGTATGTATATATTTCTTGACCTGAATGCATGCCTATGCACGTGAATGCAAGAGAAAAATGGTTAGAATACATATAGACTTAGAATAGCCCATGGTTGGTTGTAAAGTATAGTGTGATTGTAACATCCATGACCACCAACCTCTGTCGGGCAACACTACCTAAAGAAACTTCCATGCTATCTAAAACATCATACTTGTAGAAAGATCATACACATCCATATAAACATAGAAATGACCATTATCATCTAGCTATATATAAACATATATAGACGACATATTCTAATAATACACATATTAATGCGGAAATAACAGTAATCCTACACATACAACATATACAATATATCCAAGCATTACTCATCAACTATGTCACATGTACAATTACACAGCATGTAAATGAACACAAAAGTGGCACTTATCTTTTAATAGAAGACCACCAACTGTGTGCAGACCTTCCATGAACATCCCATCCTTAGACCACACTGCTCATCATGCTCAGTAGTGGGCACCCCTAAGCTGGGGATAAACTCCATCGGGAAAGATATTCCTAGGCTTGGAAAGGACAACAGGAAAGTTGCATAGATCAACAGGAAGGATCTTCTCCCAGGATCCACTTACGCCCACAGCCCACAGACCCTCATTCCCCACATGCCTGTCTCACCCTAGGAGTGTACACCTTCACTATAACAAGTCCATCGGTTGTCTGCCTCCTTTCTAGGGATTCAGCAACAGGCTGGACCAGAAGTCTCATAGAACTGTAGCTGCTACGGGACTCCCTCCAGGAGAACTCACTTCCTCAGCACACTCTCTCACCTGGAGAGAGTTGCTCATAGGCCAGACAACCTGCCTCTTCTATCCATCTTTTAAGTCCAGCGGGTAAACACCACAACAAAAATTGGGTATCGGCTCTGGTAATGACAACAAGCCACACCAGTCCAGAGAAAATGTGAGTAGTAAAAACAAAGGTTAAGAACCAATATGGCTCAGACACTATGCAGTCGTGTTGTGCTTCACAGGAAAAATGGTTATCTTCATAACACGGGTGTGCGGGTTTCAGAAGTTATAGAGATCGACGATGGAGGCAATTACTGGTTTTGTCAAGGCTCTCCATGTCTCAGTGCGTGCATTAGTGGGGATTATGACAGACTTCCAGAGTGGCGACAATCGCGAGAATGGTGAGGGAACCCCCAACGAGCTAACTTTCCCACCTAAAAATTGCATGCGCCCAGGTTGACACATGTCTTATTGAAGTTGCATGAGCTCCACTTAACATTCATTCCCTTTCCTTGGGAACTTAGGACAACATAGGTTATGTCAAACCTTAGCCTCTAGGAAATAATAATATAATATTATTCCTTTAGAGGTAATCCCTCTAGCTTAGCTCCTATTCCTAGACACTTAGCCCCTTCCCATTACCTACCTAGTGGATTTTAGTCCCCCATAACTCTTTCTTCGTGGTCGGTCTACACGCAACGATGTAATTTTATTAATGATGTGAGTATTTACATATACAAAATTAGGCTCATTGGCCTTAGCATCTGAGCTCTCTAGCCTAATAAACACATATGCCTTCCAACTTATAAACACTTGGCTCACCATCCTATAAACATAACTACAATTCAGCAGCGGCTCAACCTTGGGGTGTTACAGTGATGATGGATCCTTTTGGTTGATGATTGTATGATAACACTATGAAAGTTAAAAGTAATAATAAAATGTCGATAATGCTAGTATATATAGCCATAGAACATAGGGAAAAGGATCCATAAGGTGTTGATCCAAAATCTAGGAAAGAGAGTGCTTGGACAATCTCCAAAAGACCAGTGAATTAGATGACATCCAGAGAGGGATGATATCCATACATATATGGTTTAGTATGCATTCCATATACCAGGGAATTTTTTCTGATAAATGGAATGCTTTTGTAGAAAATGGACAAGAGTGACCTCTTGTTTGTTGTTTTCAAATAGGACAACATATTCATAAATATCCCTATGATAATTGTCATATGAATGGTTGTAAGATCTCAGGAAGGGTTGATAGTAAGTCAAAATTCTCATCTATGTGAATGCCATGGAAAAATATGCAAGTGGTGAACTTGCATGTTGATATTGTTGGGTATTTGTTATATTATTTGCACAAGTAGTAGTGTATGTGTTGCACCGGGCACGTAGGGGGGTGTAGGAGTTTGGGGGCAGTGCCCCCGAGAAAAATTCTTTGCCTCGGGAAACGTGTCACATTTTTTCCTCAATTTTTGTCTCCATTGTTGGGCAGATTTTTGACACATGGTTTTTTGTCGATGGTTTTCTATTTTCGGTTAAGGAATTAGGGTTGTTGACTAATCCAGGTCATTGGGTTAGGGTTTTGGATGCAGTTGGATCCTATATGTATATTGTATTGTAAACAATGTATCACTATGATTGAATATAGAATATGTTGGTTTTCCTGGTTTGGTTTTCCAAGGGAAAAATATTTGTGTAATTTTTGTATTTGCCATTGTATCTTTTCTGTTCTTTTACTAAAAATATGTTTGTAGTAAATATTGTACAAGGTTAAAATCTACATTTGGTATCATAGCTTTGTTGGATTCAAGGGGACACCTTTATGGTCAAGGGTTTGGTTCGGGACTGTGATAAGCCTTGGTACAGTGGGGGATTAGTGGTATTGATTTTTCAGGTGAAAAGAAATGGCGAGCAATTTGAAAATGAAGATCAAGAAGTTTAATGGGCAAAGTTTTGAGTTGTGGAAGCTCAAGATGGAATATCTATTGGTGGACACAGATTAGTGGATCGCAGTAGATCCAGATATTTCACCTACATAAACTTCAACAAATGAATGGAAAAAGTTGTATAGGAAGGCGAAGAGAAAAATCCAACTATGTCTCTCAGATTTAGTATTATTGAATGTGTCAGAGGAAGCTAAAACCAAGGATTTATGGGATAAGTTGGGGAAGTTGTATCAGTATAAGTCCCTAGTAAATAAACTATTCCTGAGAAAAAATATGTATAATCTGAGGATGAGAGATGGAGACTCAGTGGCAGAGCATTTGAATTCCTTCAATACTATGGTAAGTTAGTTAGTATCTGTTGAGATTAAAAATTTAGATGAAGATAAATGTATTAGTTTAATGTGTTCTTTACCAGACTCGTGCGATAGTCTGGTTGTGGCCATAGGTCGTAATACAACTTCCTTGAAGTTTGATGAAGTGGTCTCATCCTTTTTTCCGGAGGAGATGAGATGGAAGAATATGGAAGGACAGATCACATACACATTATTTGCAAGAGGACACTCCCAGGAAAGAAATAAATCTAAGTTCTCAAGTGGGAGATCTAAGTCTAAGGGTAGATCTAAACCTCCCAGAAATTTTGTAAAGGTATGTTGGAGATGTGGAAAATAAGGGAACTACAAGAAGCAGTGTAGATCCAAATTTGAGAAAAAGAAGGGATCTAAAGAATCTCCTTCTACAAAAGAAAATACCTCCAAGGAAGAAGGAGGGGATGTGTACTTGGCTTCTTCAAGAACACATGTAGATCATGGGGCATGGTTGGTTGACTCAGGTGCATCCTTTCATATGACTCTCCACAGGGAGTGGTTCTGTGAATATGAAAGGTATGTTGGAGGTAATGTTTTCTTAGGCGATGATTCAACAATCAGAATCATAGGACGAGGAAAATTCAAGTTGAGGCTCATAGATGGAAGGATTAGAACACTACTCGGTGTTCTTCACATCCTAGGAGTGGCCAGAAATTTGATTTATGTAACAAAAATGGACAATGTAGGGGTAAAAACAATATTTGAAAAGCAAACCTGCAGGATGGTTCGAGGAGCAATGGTGTTGTTGAAGGGAGTTCGGTTTGGAACTCTGTATAAGATGCAAGGAAGCACTATTAGTGATGTGTGTAATATTTCCATTGTTCCCGATATTGGAGTTGAATAAGAAAGAACTCCTACAGTAACTGGAGAAATGGTTATACTGTGGCATCAAAGACTGGCGCATATTGGAGAGAAGGGTCTTCGACTACTACACGGTAAAGTTATGGTTGAAGGTATGTCTAACTTCTCTCTAGATTTTGATTTCTATGAACATTGTGTATATGGGAAGCATAATTGAGTAAGATTCCCTTCTGGTGCAATGAGGGCAGAAGGAATTTTATAGCTAGTTCACACTGATGTTTTTGGACCTGTGTCAGTCCCATAATTGGGAAAATCTATGTACTATGCCTCATTTATAGATGACTTCTCAAGGAATACTTGGATATATTTCCTCGGGAAGAAATCATAAGTATTTGACAGGTTTAAAGAGTTTAAGGCTCTTGTTGAGAATCAAACAAAGAAAAAAATTAAGGTGTTGAGGACAGATAATGGTGGAGAGTTCTGCGGGAATGAATTTGAAGAATTTTATAGGAAGTGCATTATATCAAGGAAGAAGACTACTCCATATATGCCTCAGCAGAATGGAGTTGCAGAAAGGATGAACAGGACGTTGATGGAAAAATCAATGTGCATGCTCAGTGGTGTCAGGTTAGGGAAAGAATTATGGGCAGAGGCAGTGGGTAATGCATGTTACCTGGTCAACAGATCACCCTCATTAGCGTTGTATGACAAGACTCCACAAGAGGTATGGACTGGTAAGAAACCTTCTCTCACACATCTCAAGGTATTTGGTTGTGATGCATATGTTCATGTTCCAAAGGAAAATATGAGTAATCTAGATAAGAAGGATGAAAAGTGTATTTTTATTGGATATAAAGATGGTCTCAAAGGTTATAATATTTGGAACCCAGAAACAAAGAAGGTAGTGTATATATGAGATGTGGTATTTAGAGAAATGAAGGATGTTGTTAAACAAGAAGTCCTACCAAGTAAGGAAGAAATATAGAAAATAGAGTTTGATTTAAAGGATGATGAATCAGACTCTACAGAAGAACAAGAATCAGAAGAAGAAGATCATCATACTCCAATATTGAGGAGATCGGTTCGAGAAAGAAGGCTACGAGAAAGGTATACTCCATCTAATTTTCATTCAAATTTTTCTTTGTCTATTATTGATGATGATCCTAGAACTATCAGGGAGGTAGTGGATTTAGATGATGGAAATATCTAGAAAAAGGACATGGACAAAGAAATGGCAGCCTTGGATAAGAATGAGGCTTGGGATCTAGTGGATTTGTCGAGTGAAGAAATTTCATTGGCAGCAAATGGGTAGTTAAAAAGAAGCTGAATGCAGAAGGAAAAGTGGAGAAATACAAAGCTTGGTTAGTAGGAAAGGGTTATTCCCATGTTGAGGGAATTGATTTTGGTGATATTTTTTCTCCTGTTGCCAAGTTAACCTCTATAAGATTTTTGTTATATGTTGATGCTGCATTTGATTTTGAAGTAGAAAAGATGGATGTGAAGACAACATTCCTACATGGGGATCTGGAAGAAGAAATCTATATGGATAAGACAAAAGGATTTGTCATGGAGGGAAAGAAGGAGCTGATATGCAAGATGAAAAAGTCCCTGTATGGTTTAAAACAATCACCAAATATGTGGTATCAAAAAATTGATACTTATATGTTGGGACTTAGTTTCACAAGAAGCAAAGAGGATCATTATGTGTATTTTAAATTAATTGGTAATCATTTGATTTATTTGGTCTTGTATGTGGATGACATGTTGTTGATAGGAAACAACAAGGAGATTATCCAGGATGTGAAAACTCAGTTGTCCTCTAAATTTGACATGAAGGATCTTGGTGCTTCAAATTTAATTTTGGGCATGGAAATTAAAAGAGATTGGAAAAAGAGGAAAATCTGGTTAAATCAGAGAAAATATGTCGAGACAATGTTGCATAGGTTTAATATGCAGGAATGTAAACCGGTCAAAGTTCCTATTCTCGTTGGTGTAAAGTTATCTGCGGATCAGTGTCCCAAGACACATGAAGAGGAGGAGGACATGTCTCGTGTTTCATATGTGAGTGTAGTTGGCATTTTAATGTGTGCAATGATCTGTACTAGACCATACATTGCACATGGAGTGGGAGTTTTGAGAAGGTATATGTCAAAACCAGGAAAGGAGCATTTGACAATAGTAAAAAGGGTTTTCAGGTATTTGTGTGGCACCGCTAACTATGGATTGTGCTACCAAGGAAGACTGGGATTGGATAGAGTGTAGGATATACATGGCTTTGTGGATACATAATGGGATGGAGATATGTATCGTAGGATATCTACAAGTGGGTATGTGTTTAAACTGTTTGGAGGAGAAATAAGTTGGATGAGCAAAAGGCAGGTTGTTGTGGCACTTTTAACTACATAAGTTGAATACATGGCAACCACTCATGCAAGTAAGAAAGAATTATGGTTCATAAGATTGTGTTCAGGTATTGGGTTGGTACAACAAGCTGTAAGGATAGATTGTGAGAGTCAGAGTGCAATTTTTCTTGCGAAGAACTCGACTTATCATTCAAAGACGAAGCATATTGATATTCAATATCACTTTGTGAGAGACATGGTTGAAGAAAAGAAAGTATTGTTGATGAAGGCAGACACTTTGAAGAATGTTGTAGATTCATTAACAAAATCTGTGAGCACTGAGAAATTATCTTGGTGTAGAGGATCCATGGGCATTGTTTCCCTGGATTTTTTACTATGTAACCCTGTAACCCCCTATATGCAAAGAAAACAACAAGTGGGAGAATGTTGGGTATGTGTTATATTCTTTGCACGAGTAGTTAGGGGAATGGTCCAGGCTCATAAATCAGGGACAATTATTCTTCTATGCTTGAGAAGAATAGTATAGATAGCCCATGGCTGATGTTTTACATTCTGAGCACCGATGTTCTTCCAGATCTCACAGATGTGAGTGGAAGAATGGCCCAGATGACTTAGTTTACATCATGATATTGTTTTATACAGGTTGATATAAGATGACATGATTGCTATGGAGAATGTATGTCTCTGGACAATATATGTATGCTACTGTGGTGGATGTGCTCCACTGGTTGTGACTATGTGTCATTGATTAAGTAGCCGTGTGCTACTTAGTGTGGTTGTGTACCATTGGATAATAGTTGTGTACTACTATGGATATACACAATTGTGTTCTATTGAATGAAATTGTTCGGATTGCCATGTAGACTATCAGTAGTGTTGAAAATTATTATCATCTAGATGGATAGTCAATGTGTTGATGGACAGACATTCTCCAGATGGAAAATGGTCGAGGACATTTATTCTTCTAGGATGTATGTCTGGATTAGAAGAATAGTCCTTGTATCCCATGGCATGGCTTCCAAAATCTGTTGGAATAGTTATTCTTCTAGGACATATGTCCAGATTATAAGAATGGTTCTTGTATCACTCTATGGAGTGAGTGACTTATTAAACAACATGCCTGATTACTCAAATGGAGTATGGATTTGAGAGATGATGAAATTGACGGTATCAGATGATACTGATAGTGATGATGGTTCTCATGATCTAATCATGAGATAACATGTATGGCTATGATGGTACTATCGGTTGAATGGTATATTTGTGCTCAAAACCATTGCTTTCAATACCTCCCTAGCTAGGAGGGAGTGTTGATTTTTTTCGTAGCCACAGGAGGTATTAACCTCGACGTGTAGCCCTAACAAGAATAGAATATTCCAGGAAGCAAGAAGAAACCCTAAATCTTTGGACATAACCCTAGAAGAAAAGTTGGCTAAAGGAAATATTTAATATTGAGTTTTTAGCCTCCAGAATGAGAAGTCGGCCCATATAGCTAAGGAGGAGCAGTATAAATACAAGATGCAAGAGATGATTTGACACACACAGTTCGCAACTGCAGAAATTTAGTTGTGCGCAAGTCTAGAGAGTAGCTCCAGTTGCAACTACTGCAACTTGTATTTTCGGTTTCAGCTTGGAATTTTTGCTTGGTATGCTAACTCTGGAGAGTGATACGCTACCTTGATTGGCTATTAGGCCTAGGTTTTTCTTCTGAAATTATTCTTTGTCAAGGTTAAGGTGCTCGAGGGTGGCTTCGACCTATGGTTGGTTGACTATATTTCTATATTGTCAAGTTTGACGGGCGAGGGTTCGGGGGCAGTGCCCCCAAGAAAAATTATTTTCCTTGGGAAACGTGTCGCATTTTGCCTCGTTTATCGTGTTGCCACAATTTTCGTGTCCATTGTTGGGCGGTTTTTCAGCACATGGTTTTTTGCCGATGGTTTTCTATTTCCGGTTAAGGAACTAAGGTTGTTGACTAATCCAAGTCATTGGGTTAGGGTTTTGGATGTTGCTGGCTCCTATATGTATATTGTATTGTAAAAAATGTATCATTATGAATGAATATAGAATATGTTGGTTTTCCCAACTTGGGTTTCTAGGGGAAAAATCTTTGTGTAATGTTTGTATTTTCCATTGTATCTTTTTTGTTCTTTTACTGAAAATCTGTTTGCAGTAAATATTGTACAAGGTTAAAATATGCGTACATATATATGTGTGTGTGTGTGTGCGTGTGCGCGCACGCGTTAACAAGGTTTCATAGTATAGTATGAAGATATATATGAATAAGTGGATTGTGAGGAAAGATTAGTACTTGTCAGGTTTGACTAATAATGTGTATTGAGGCAAGGAATGGTTATATCCTAACTCAAGAATTTTCAAATATCACTAGGATAGGTGCGATAGGTGGGATTGTAACCATGGGCTTATAGCCTGTTCAAAAATATCAATTATCCCTCAAAAAATAAGTTCTTGGGCCTAATGTTATTATCAAATTTATATGCTTTGCTGTAAAATAAAATTAAAAAATGGAAAAAGTGCTTGTAAATGAAATTTTATAAGAGTTAAATGAATAAATACAATATAATGCACATTTAAAAACTTGGTACACAACAAGTCTCGAATTGAGAAGAAATCAAAAAATGATTTTATTGATTTATTTTCTGAGTTACAACCAAGTTTCTCTTTACAAACCCTTATGAGGGTTTGGACCAAAATTAAACTTACAAGTCTAGGATGTAATATCAAATCATACAAAGGTAATTTGTGTATGAAAGAAAAATACCAAGACTAAATTAAATTGGATCAATCCAAGCTACAACCACATCATATTTTGACTCTGCAAATAGCCTTAATCAACACTAAAAATGAATTCAAAAATTATGATCAAACTAAACAGACTATCACGATAAATGAATGACCTTTTGAAGCATGTCAAAAGTCTATAATTCCCAGTCCTTTCGTTTTCTACCTTTAGAGTAACCCTGCTATCAACAAGAGGACTTTTCTCTCAAAAAACTCAGAAATGAATGAATGAATAATGATTCTCACTTCAGACAAGAATAAACCTTATCAGAATTATATCTCTGTATTTTCTTCTATCTTCTTTTTCCTTTCTCCTTTCCTTTTAGTCTTCAATAGTAGTTCAAGTGGTTCAACTACCTTTTGTTACTAAGGTTAATTAACTTTATCAATATAGTACAACTTAATTTATGATAAGAGTAAGTAATAATAATAATATATAATAATTAATAGGTGGGGCCCCTGTATGTATTTATTTGTTTTAATTTCAAAATTCCCTTGTTCCTCCACATTTTATTCAAGATATCATGCACACATCATCATAAGAATATATATATGTGTGTGTGTGTGTCTGTGTGTGTGTGTGTGTGTGTGTGTAAACCAAAATATTCATTCCACATCATCATAAACACTTGTATCTCCCAAAATACTTTAAAGGAATGATACAAGTCTTTCAAAAAATAATATTATGTCAGTTGTCTAAAAATATATATGCCTCGAATGTCAAAAATGAAATGTCATCATAAAATAAAATAAAATTAGAAATAACATTTTTTGTTTGAAGTAGACTCTCTTTGTCTACTTCCTTCCGATAGTGCTACCCTATGCTTAAGTAAATCTAAATCAACCGATTTGTTTTCCTCAACTCTAGAAATCTCAGGATGCATGTCATAAAATTTCAATTTTATTACATCGTCCTGAAGCTTGGAAGGAAGGGAATTGATTATGTAGGCATAAGTCTCTAATGAATTAGAACTGACAAAAATGGTAGTCCATTTCTATTTACTTTGTTGAGGTTCAATAGCTAAATATTTTTAATTTTTCGGAAGATGAACATGATGTACATGTGAGGCAACATAAGAAACATGTTGAGCAAGTTGTAAAAGAGGAGGACAGAGTGGCAATGACATAGTGGGACAATGAACTACACTAGGGGGAGGGTTAGCATGCACATTCTCCCAGCCATCATTGGTTGGTGGCACATGTGGTGGCACATGGGGTTTCTCAAGAAGGTCTTCAATGCTTGGGTGCGGTTGAAGAGGAGGTATAAAAAGTGTCCACTACTACATACAAAAAAAATTCCGACGAACTATTTCTGACGGTACGAACAAAATTGGTTGTACTGTCAAAAAATACAAGATAAATATTTAAAATTTTCAATTTTTTTTTCAATATCGCCCACATTCGTCGAACTTGAGACATAAACCTATCTATTCGTATCAATATTGAGGCTAGATCTATCTTCGTCTCAATATTGACAATACCTCTATATTCATCTAAATACAGACGAAATCTCTAGATTCGTCTCACTACCAAGGATAGTAGGGCTATCCATTACTCTCTTCAAATAGACACCCACTATTTGACTAAGTCAACACTAGTGCATTTGGGTCAAATTCCAATGATGCGTTCGATGCAATTGCCACTTTATATCATCGAGAGAATGAAAAAAAGAGGACCCCCTCAAATGCCGTTTCACATGACGTCGCTTTTCCGAAGACATAGATTTCGTCTTTATTACGATGTTTCATGCAGACACGTGTCATCCCGGATTTGACTATCCAACCCCCATATAGACGTCGTAAGACCGATATTTGAGATGTGGCAAGACCGACGTCTTGGACGTGGAAAGAGATATGGCTTGGAGGTGGCAAGAGAGACGTCTTGGACGTGGCAAGAAAGACATCTTGGAGGTGGCAAGAGCGACGTCTTGAAGGTGGCAAGAGCGACGGCTTGGAGGTGGCAAGAGAGATGGATTGGAGGTGGCAAGAGAGACGTCTTGGAGGTGGAAAGAGCAATGTTAATAGGTATCAGATCCGACGTGGTTTCTATGGGAGTGACACTCTTGGAGGTAGCAAGAGCGATGTCTTGGAGGTGGCAAGAGCGACATCTTGGAGGTGGCAAGAGAGACGTTTTGGAGGTGGCAAGAGCGACGTATTGGAGGTGGCAAGAGAGACATCTTGGAGGTGGCAAGAGAGACATCTTGTAGGTGGCAAGAGAGACTTTTGGGATGTGGAAAGAGTGATGTTAAGAGGTATCATCTCTGACGTGGTTGCTATGGGAGCGACTCTCCAAGACGTTGCAATAGCGACTGTTTTGTAGGTATTTAAAAAAAAATACAATATCAATACTGAGAGGGCTAATACATTAACCTTTGCTAAGATACTAGCCATATCAATATTTAAATTTATATCATCGGTCTTAGGCAAGGTTGGTTGAGGAGGAGGACTAACCTCCAATGGTAAAGGGGGTCTTGTCTAATGAGGTTTAGTATCAGTAGGATATGTCTCGGGTGTGTTATCACACGAACTCACAATTGTTGAGATAAAGTATGAAAGCTCAAGTGCAATCATGCGTAAATTAGAGGGAAGTCCCCTATCACCTCACCAACCCTCTTTCACTTCAATCCAAATTTCCTCCGACTGAAGGGGGTTTCCCTCAATTAATATTGCGAGGACTTAGGGAAAGGAATCTCAATGTGGAAAGTGAATTTTGAGAAAAATGTGTTTGGGTAGCTTTAGAATATTGAAGAAAGTACTTGGAGGTCTAAAGATTCCCTCCTAGAAACTATCACCCATTCAATCGCCATCCTTTAGACTATTGAAGAAAGTACATGTTGAAGAGAGCGGTTCTTCGAATAAGGACCCTACGTCTACTTCCCATCTTATTGGAACTCTATAGATAGAATATCCATCACTTGACACAGTGATTTTCCTACCAAAGGGTGTGCTTCCTAGGTCTACGCATAATCCCAACGCATGGGTTGCCCATAATTATAGTATTATGGAAGATTTAATGTAGACACCATGTGTCATGTCGGCCCTCGAAGTCCTTCTATGTTGACCAATGCAACAAAGAGCATCGCTGACTACTATACGAGGGGTGCACCCTTCATATACTAGTTTAATTACATTTGACATGGACCAAAGTTAGGCTAGACCCCCCCACCAGATTTATTTTCAAATTCAAGTAGTCTCGCATGGGACGAATATCTTCAAAACTATTGTTGATGAAGGGGCCTCCACTTGTATTATGTCTATGTCATGTTGGAGAGATATCGATTCCCCAGAGCTTGTGCAGTCCAACACCATGTTGAAGCCATTCTATGGATAGTTTAAGCCTCAAGGAATCATTTTCTCCTTTCCTGTGGAGTTAGGTCGAAAGACTATAATTTTAATTAATGACCCCAAAAAATTTGAGGTTTAATTTTCCACACAACATACAAATTTATCTTATAAGGGATACCCAAAGGCTCTATAAATTAAATACATGGAATATGAAGTCATTGTAGAACAACAACAACAAAAATTGTGAGTGTAGTGGACTATTAACTCATCATCCAACGACCACAATGTTGTGGTCAAGACAAAATTATCCACTCCCCTTCCACATATGTCTCATCAAAAGTCTATAAGTTGCTTCTGATCTCATGGGTTTGAAGCCCTAGAATTCAACCTTGGTAAAAAACACCTTCAATCTATAAAGTCATCTCTACTTTGTCTCATGATCCATTTTGGATCAACCTTTGCAATGAAAACATGGGTGAGAGGTGGATTTTGAACTAGCTCATGTGAAGCTTCAATCATCAACCTATGATGCTTGGGGCAAAGAGGAATTTTTATCCATATTAAGAGTTTTGGGGAAAACATCCCTTGATAGAACTCTAATTCCTTTTGGAGAGAAAAAAAGAAAAATTATGTAAAGGAGATAAAGACCAAGACCTTACATTTGATATGATGATATCTAAGAACCCATTTAATGTCTTACAAGACCTAAATAAGGGTGGCACGGTGTATGACTAGAATCAAATAAAATTTATTTTCAAGCAAGGCCTTATTATTTGAAGCATTGATCTTAAAATATTATCCTTTGTAAGATAAGGGATGATCACTCTAGAATCAAATGAAATACCCTTTAGAAGCACCTTAAATGAAAGGACCTTAAAGACTTTATTGGAATGAAGTATCCACCCCAAATGACATACCAAATAAGGTTGGTCAAAGTCTTACTAGAACCAAGTAGACCTACCTTTCAAGGCCTAATTGGAATAGATTACCCAAACCATAAGAAGACCTTTTAAATCCTCATTGGGACACAATTCCCCATTAATCCAACAAACATGGCATTTCAAATCCTCATTGAAACCAATATACAATGCCCTTCACCCCTAGTATGAAGGCCTTTCAATGCCTCACTGGGGAAATAACTGATGGGGAAATAACCAACAAATTGGGATAAGGAGGTCTTGCAGGAGATAGAGTATGGTAACTAAGCTGAGCAGACATAAAGTATCCAAATATCATCGAAGACTTATGTTGAGCTACTAAAGTGGAGGCCCTGAAAAAATTCCATTTCTGGAAATAGAAGAGCTTTATATATTCTTTGTGCAGAACTACGGTTAATTGGTCAAGCAAAGTCAAGAGTGAGTATTTATATCGTAGAGGTGTTGCAGAGCTTCTTCTTCAAAGTCTAAAACCATCAACACTCTTGCAACTTAGTGAATCTAAATAACCTTGATGAAAAAGATGATTATGCAGTGGCATAGTATTGCAATGGAGCAATGTTTGCAACATTTAAACAAGTTTTTTTGTGCATTTTATATAAAATTGTGAAAAAAGCTTCCTACTAGAAGTTGGTAGCGCAAAAAGAAGTTTCATAGTGTATTGAGCTACCAACAGGACTGTCTTTTGCAGATTGGAGGAAAATTCAAAGGAGGACTCCTACAACCAATTATACAAGATCAACTATTAGAGAAACATAAGCAATCAAATTGTGTTCATACTTAAGCTTTAGTTACACATGTTGGCATAGAGCTAGTAAGGCTATGTACTTATTAATATGATTTCGGTCAGTGTTAATAAGGTATGAAATGAATAGGGAAACATAGATCATTAAGTGATAACAAGGAGCTTGGCTTGAATGTGGAGTTCCTAATCTCTATAATCTAAGACCTATATTAAGTATATCATGTTTAAACAAATATTTTTTATTCCATTACGTGTAGTTACATCAATAAAGCTTGGTCACTGATTCAATGGACTTGATTCATTAGTACTAATAACATAGTGAAATCAATAATCGTATAGATTCAATAGAGCTTACTAATAGCTTAACTAAGGTGATATAGTGATACTTACTAAGATTAACATGGGTATCATAGGTACGATATGGTCTCTTATACCAATCTGCTTTGAGTTCCATATCATAGTTCCCATTGTAACTAATACATGGGAATCATAGAAGAGAGATAAGGGTGAATACATTACTCATCTTAAGCTAATCCAACTCTATTCACTAATCAAAGCTGGAATGAGCATGTTCAATGATATCGAGCTAGAACATGAACAAGCATATATAAGTATTGAGCTTACATTACACCTATGACCACATTAGCTATTGGAATACAAGATTATTGATTAGGTAGAATATTGTATGCTATTACTCTATCCTCTTTGAGAGGCTTGTGTCCACATATTGTGATATAGTCAACCACAAATTGAGAAGGTATCTAACTACTCCAACTTTATTAATCATTATATGAGGAGGAATTTTCTCTCAGG
>SNQJ01S0211290.1:0-15918 GCA_010110895.2 Picea sitchensis | reverse complement strand
TGGGAGATCGTTCAGAGAGGTTCCTCTTGCAAACCTATTTAAGAAACATTACGGAGACGAGGGATTCTACAGTGGAGAAAAGGAAAATCTAATAGACGAAGAGTATTTGGAGTCCGCAAGGGCAGAGGAAGTAAAGACTGAAGAACTTAGCCGAGGAGAACTAGAAACTTCAGGTACTGCGCCTACTGTCGAAGTAATTATTATTACTCCTCTTGTTGTTTCAGCGACATTAAGTAGCCAAAGTAACCAGAGTAATCAGAGCACTTAGAGTACTGTTACAAGCAATTTAGTACATACTCAATCAAGAAACCAAGGAAATTCTATGGAAGATGAGATGAGGTTACCTATTTTTAGAGGATATGGATCTGAAGATCTTGACCAACACTGGTTCTTATGAGAACCTGTATGGAGCATTAAGCAAGTCACTGACGAAGTTGTTAAGAGAACTTAGTTTAGTACTACCTTGAGGGACTGCGCATTGAGTTGGTATATGAAGTTTGCTTCAGGACCCGGACAACCTAAACCACTGAATGACATTAAGACAACTTTGAGTGCAGAATTCAAGAAACCTAAGTCAGAGTCACAGTGCATTACAGGGTTGAAGTAAATCAAGCAAAAGGTCACTGAACCTGTTTGGGAGTTTGATTAGAGGTTTAAGACTCATATAGGTCGTTTGAGTTTTCAGATCCCAGACAAACAAAATAAAGAATGGTTCATTGTTTCCCTCTTGCCACATATCAGAGTTCCTTTGATGCAACAAAAAGTTGCTTCGCAGGCTGAAGCATTAGAGATCGCCATGAAACTAGAAGCAACCCATGTAGGAGAATCCAGTCCAGGTATTAGCCAGATTTTAAATCAATTAACTAGATTATCTTTACAGGTTGAAGATATGAACAAGGACAAAGGAAAGGAGAAAAGAGAAGATATCTGGTGTATCAGATGTAAATCAGAGGGCCATGACAAAGAGAACTGTCCTTTATTTAATGATTACTTGGCCTTTGAAGCACCTAACCCATTGAAGCAGGTTACTCTACCATGGTGTGAGGTATGTAGAAATAGACATTTCTCTGGTGAATGTTATTACATGTAGAAATATGTCCAGACACCTACCAATTTTTATTGCACATTTTGTAAATCTATGGGGCATGATGAGAAGGAAGGTAGGGATTATGATCTCATGCATGAAAGGTCAAGGGATACATACAAAATTAAAGGAGAAATGTAGTCAGAAGGAAACACTGCGCAGTTCAATTCCCCAGGAAGATGAAACTTGAACCCTCGCAGTGGATTTAGAGGAAGAGGATGAGGACGAGGAATGGGCCAAGGTCGAGGTCATATCATTTTTTATAACTGCGCCCAACCATGAAATTTGGCAAGGGATTTTCAGAACCCTTGTACTGCTTGTAGCTGCTGTAATTCATTTGACCATGTCATTGAAGGCTGTACTGTATTCTTAGAAAAACTTCAGGAAAGACAAGGTGGAAACCAACAAGTACAACTAATATCAGTTGAACCTCGCGGTGAGGATCATAGAGTCAATGTTATTACTAGAGGAGGCACTATTACAGGAGAAGACAAGGTGACTCCAGGAAATACTATAGATGGATCAAGGATCATAAAATATGTAGAGAGGACACAATTGGTTGATCCAAGGAAAGAAAAGAAAACCTTTGAAGAAGAAAGAAGAGAATTTGTAGGAGAACAAACTTCATCCAGAGAAAAACCAGAAGTAAGGGAATGTGGGATGCCTCCAACATTTGATCAGTCTTCCTTAGATAGATAAGGAAAAGAGGTAAGCAAGCTTATGGACTTCTTGTATACTTGCGTTAATTTGATTAAAGATGAAAAAGTTGTGCAGGAAATACAACACTTACTAAAACAGTAGGAAGTTGGGAGAATAGATCCTCCGTTAAGTAGAGTTGTGAATCAAGTATCTAGGAAAAGAAGGACAAACAAGGAATTGCATCTTAGTGCTTAGATTGGAGACTACGACATAGACTATGTCGTCCTCGACTTTGGATCAGAAGTAAATGTTATGACGAAGCAGACTTGGGCACTGATGGGAAAGCCTAAGTTGATTTACTCTCCTATTAGGCTCAGGATGGATAATCAATAGGCAATGAGCTCCTTTGGAATACTAGATCATGTCCCTGTGGACATCGACGAAGTGAGGACATTTGCATATTTCGAAGTGATTGAGATTGTTGATGATAGCTGCCCCTACCCAACATTGTTAGGAATTTATTGGGCTTTCAACAATTAGACTGTTGTTGACCTGAAAAAGTGAAGAATGAAATTTGAAGGTGATGGTCTTAAGGTCATTGCACCTCTTGATCTCGATGAAGGTTGCAGATACAAAAAACCAATAAGAGAGGAAGACCGTGCATACGAGCTAGAAAATATCTATAAATTGACAGCATGACAACAAGATTACATCAATTCTACAGTAGATGGAAATATAAGTTGGCGAAGTGAAAGTGCATGCTCATCAGATTCAAAAGAAGCATTGGAGAATTGACAGAACATAATGTGTGAATTATCTATGCGGAGATGTTCCAGATTGACTAGAGTAGAGACTAGTTCATTGGATTGGCACAAAAGTAAGTAATCTTCCTACATTTGATGGCTTGAATCATTTAGAGACATTTCTAGTTGAATTTGAAGGAATTGTACCAACAAAAAAGATGTTGTTATCACTAGATGAAGCTTTGAAAGAAACACTAGCTAGATGGTGGGGACCAGACAAGAAGAACATCGCAGAGTGGGTACAATGTCACACCTTGATGACAGTGTGCTTTTCAGACCAAGTTGAAAGTTGCGAAGTTCAATACACAGATCAAAGTTGTCCTAAGGACCATGTGCGAAGCTGTGAGGAATCTTGTAGAAACATTACTAAAGAACAATGGGTACATAAGTTCATTAACACTTTGGATACTATGCCTATCAAATGGTTTCTTTAAGCAGAACTGCACCTCATCACTAAAGAATGGCATGGAATGACTCATAAATTTATAACTACGTTTTTATTTGAAAGTCAGTACCCTACAATATATCAAGATTTACAAATTGTAAGACAAAATGTCTTTGAGGAGGCACCTAACCTCCCTGTGGAACAAGAAGAAGATGAATGGACCACACCTCTTTAGAAGTTACAAGGTTGTTATAATATTAACACTGATGAAGATGATGACCCTAGAGATGCAAACATTACAGAAAATGAAGGTCACAGAGACATAGAAGGACCATGGATTGAACTACCTTTTATTGGGAAACCTATTAAAATTAAGAAGGTTAATATTGGAACAGAGAAAACCCCTAAGTTGGCAAATGTTGGAGACTATTGGGATGATGCTACTATTGATAAATTACAGAACTACTACATGAGTATCAAGACTTGTTTCCAACCAAATTCACAGACATGAAGGGCATAAAAGGACCCATGGGAGAAATGAAGATTCCTCTGAAACCATATGCAAGGCCAGTCAAGCAGAGACCTTACAGACTGAATCCCAATTACAAGAAGAAAGTTAGGATTGAATTAGATAGAATGCTGGAAGCAGTAATCATAGAACCGATTGAAGAATCTAAATGGATCACCCCTATGGTGGTCGAAGATAAGAATTAAGGAGAAATCAAAATCTGTGTAGATCTAAGGAAACTCAGTGATTCATATTTACATGATCCATTTCCTACACCGTTTACTAATGAGGTCCTAGATAATGTAGGAGGAAAGGAAGTCTATTCCTTTACAGATGGATTTTCAGGCTATCACCAGATTAGACTTGCTAAGGAGGATAGGCATAAGACCACATTTGCAACAAAATGGGGCTCCTATCAGTACACTTTTGTGCCTTTTGGTTTAAAGAATGCACCAACCATCTTTTCCAGGGAGGTGGTCGAAGCATTTAAGGAGTTTTTACACAAGTTTTTAGAGGCATAATTTGATGATTGGACCATTTTTAGCCTCCTGAAAAATCATATTGAATGCTTGAGATTAATGTTAGATAAGTGCAGGCAATGTCAAATTGCCTTGAATCTGAAAAAGTGTATTTTTTTCTCACCTTTTGGAGTGTTGTTAGGACATATTGTGTGTAAACAGGGGTTGCTGGTAGATCCTTCCAAGATGGCTATCATTGTTGATCTACCTCCCCCTACTTCAGTTAGGCAACTGCGCACTGTATTAGGACACACTGGATACTACAAAAAGTTCATTAAGGGCTACGCACATATAACAACACCTATGGAGAAGCTATTGAAGAAACATAATAAGTTTCAATTGATAGAGGAATTCCAGCAGAGCTTCGACACACTAAAGCAGAAAATGGTCACTGCGCCTATTTTGATTTTCCCAGATTGGAGTAAGGAATTCAATGTTGATGTTGATGCTTCATCCATTGCATTAGGAGAAATTTTAGCACAACTAGGTGCAGGAGATATTGAACATCCTATAGCCTTTGCGAGCAGGAAGCTTTCTACCTCTAAAATAAATTATTCTACCACTGAAAGAGAAGGCTTAGCTATGGTATACGCGCTGCATAATTTTACACACTACTTGTTGGGAGGACATTTTAAGATGTTCACAGATCACTCTGCATTGAAATACTTAGTCAACAAGCCAGTGTTGGGAGGAAGAATATGCAGATGGCTATTATTATTCCAGGAATATGATTTTGAGATTGTGGTCAAGCCAGGGAGAATGAATAAGGGACCTCACCACTTATCCAGGTTAGAACATGGAGAGGAACCTACCAGTTTGGATGATACACTACCAGATGCACAGTTGCTGGCCATCAGAAAATTTGATGATCACCTCACCGAGATAGTCCAGTTCCTGTCCACAGGAATGGCACCTCGCGAATATATAGTGATTCAGAAAAAACAGTTGGTAGTCTACGATGTAGATTTTCAAATTATAGTTGGACAGTTATATAAGATGGGACCAGATGAGATCTCGAGGAGATGCGTTATGGAGGCAGAAAGACCATTGATTCTAGCAAAATCACATCAAGGCATCGCATGAGGACATTATGTGGGGAAACCAACAACGCAAAAGGTTCTCAGAGCTGGCCTTTGGTGGCCTAGTTTACATAAGGATGCTAAGGAATACTACAGAGCATGCGATGTGTGCCAAAGTATAGGGAAGACTTATAGAAGGGACAAAATGACTTTAGCACCTCAAATAACTCTACATGCCTATGAGAAATGGAATATTGACTTTGTGGGACCTATCAACCCACCAGGAAGGTGCAAAGGAGCTCAATACGTCATCACTGCTATATATTATTTGACCAGATGGGCAGAAGCAAGAGCAGTTAAGGACTGTAGTGAAACTACAACTGCACGATTCATCTTTGATGATATCATAACCATATTTGGATTCCCGAATATCCTTATGAGTGATCAAGGTACACACTTCATTAACAAAACCATTGAAGCCTTGACTCAGCCTTGACTCAGGAGTTCGAAGTTCACCATCAAAAGAGCACACCATACCACCCACATGCGAATGGTACAGTCGAATCTTTCAATAATATCTTGGAGACAACGCTGAACAAGATTTGTAGCGTTAACAAAGATGATTGGGATTTTAGAATTCCAACAGTATTATGGGCTTATCGAACTACTTGCAAAAATTTACCAATGTAGACCCCCTTTAAGTTAGTTTATGGCCTGGAAGCAATGGTACCTATGGAATATTTGGTTCCCAACTTAAGAATTGCAGCATTTACATGTATGGATGACACAGACTCTGTTCAAGATAGGTTTGCACAGTTGATGGAACTAGAGGAAGATAGGTTTATTGTAGGATTTCATCAGCAGGTACAAAAATGAAGAGAAAAGGCTTACCGTGACAGACATATCAAGAGGAAATCATTTAAACAAGGATATTTGGTACTGTTATATGACAACAAGTTCATGACGCATCCAGGGAAGTTCATGACACATTGGCTTGGGCTATTTGAAGTTGCCTATGTTACAGAAGGTGGAGCTGTGCAGTTGAAGACTCTTAATGGAGACTCGGTTGAAGCTGTATTGTGACAACTAGCTGCCTCACAACTCTCAGTAAAGGAAAGGAAAGAAACATCTAGGTACCAAGTGCAGTTGAAATTGGGTACCAGACACATAAAAGAAAGTCTGCACACGATAGGGAGGGACAGAGAAGAAAGCACAGGGTGCTTCGTACAGTCTGCAGTCGAAGTAAAACAAAAGGTTCAATCTTGCAGTAACTCAGGATGAGTCACATGTGAGTGTTGGGGGCCTGTTGGCCCTTGGTTATGTATTAAGGAAGAAAGCGAAGATTAAGGAAGAAGAAAGACGAAGTACGAACTGCGTGGAAGGCACATAAACTGAGGAAGGGTCAAAGTGGTTAAAGAAGAAGAAAATAAGGAATGAAGTAAGGAAAATCAACCCGTTGAAAGAGAATATCGAGGAAGATAAAGAATAAAATAATATGGAACATGGACAAATCAACAAGTGGAAGAATACACCAATGGATACTTTGGAGCACCTCGAGGAAAATAAGGAAGGACAGGCTGGTGAAACTAAGTGTACGACTGCTAAAATATCTCTGGGTTATATTACGTTCTTTTTCTGGATCCACTTTGCATTTCCTCTAGTTGTAGATGCATGTGTCCTGCAAACCCCTATTGCTACTTTGGGTGAGACTACATCTACTTCAAAGGTGTTGCTAAAAGGGCCAGTAGTTAGGGCTTGTTGGTGCACCGTTAGAGTTGAACCCTAGGTCTGCCCCTGTGCAAACAGGTGGTAATTGTAACAAGTGGTGAGACCTCTGGGGAAGCTGGTTTGGCTCCATGATGACTCAAGACTTGAGATATAAAAACAAATCCTAAGGCCAACTAGTAATCAAGGAGAACACCAAAATAAAATAAACAAAAGGCCAATATGCACACAAACATGATAAAGTGATTGAAAGGGGCCTCCCTCCCTAAAGTAGGTATGCCTCGCCAAAGAGGGGCCCGAGATTCCCTGCAATAGATCGAAGGTATCATAATAAACTATAAGGGCCCTCATGGGATTAAAAACCAGTCGGTCTGATCCCCCCAGAGAGGTAATCCTCCATAAAGGTTATGTATTTTCTGACCGTTATCTGACCTAGGGTACCTGTAGAATAACCCTTGCAAGTAACCTATGTGGTACCTATGTCAAACAACTAAGAAACCACGATATAACCAATGTGTAGGTGAACAGTTGTAAGTCAGGTCTACCGTATGGGCAACGTAACAAAGCCTGAGACCTCGAAAGCACCGCCTCTCACAGAGGTAAAGGTACTAGCAAGATCCCCATATACGAATAGATCCCTAGAAATATATCTGATGCTAAGAAGGTATTGGGAGGATATCCCCTCAACCAACTTCATGCGACCTCGTACTTAACTCCGGTGTAAGTGGAGCCTCCCGACGTCACCAATTATACAATGGATTTCACGACTCCCTTAGTGAGACACACATGTTGTTTTAATAACCTTGGAGAAGTTTACTCACAAAATCCTATTCCAAGGCTCTAAATCCTAAGCTAGTTTGTGCACCCTAGAAAATAAAATCGTTTCTAATCAATTTTAAATTATCAGTGTTGCTTTTAGTGGACTTGCTTACTCAAAAAAGGTGCGGTTGTGAAACTAATGATGTTATGACTCAACAAGTAAAATAAATGAATATGAATAAAATGCAAAGTCCTAACTTCAATTCCCAATAAATGATAAGTTTTTCAAATGCAATTTTCAATTTAGTTATGAAATTCCAAATAAGATGCAATCTTTCTATACATGTACTAAGATCAATGATAAGGACCCAAAAGATCAAATGCCAACATTGAAAAACACTTAAAATTTTTGTATTTTCAATATAAAATAATGAAAATGGAAGGACTGAACAACAACTTGATATAAAGATTCTACTATATGTAAATAGAGACAAAACAAGTAGGATATCAAGAAGAAAATACCTAGCCTAATATGCAAGGACAATCAATGAAAAGACAATGAGAAAGGCACCGCCCAAAAATTCAACCAAAGAAACATTTCCTATCATTCTACATGAACTTAACAGTCATAAAAGAGACCCAAGGAGACTCAACAACCATCACAACTTAACCAACAAACATCAAACTTAGCAACCAAACAAAAAAGGTGATGTACATGAATATTCAAGAGAAAACCACGTATATACGCCTCTTGCAGGAGGACAACATGCGTATGTACTCGAGTGTCAGGAAAAACCTTGCGTATATGTGTTAAAACACTGTCAGGCTAAGGATAAGGCCAAGAAAATCAGACTCAAAATGAACAGAGGCTGTCAAACAATCAGACGACAAGAAACTCAATATAAATGAGAGAAATCAAAGGAGAAAAACACTCCAAACCTTGAAAAGAATATTCTATCCCCAGTATGGTAGCCAATTCTATTACAAGGAAAATATATCTATGGCTAGGGGTAAACCATAATAGACGGAATGACTGCAGAAATCAACTCTAATCTTAGGTATGCTATATAATAAAATATTCTAACGAGACAAGATAAAGAGCCTACCTCATCCAGATGTTCGATGAAGTCCATCGTTGAGCACTTGACTCAAAGCAATACACCTGCAACTTGTCCTCAAAAACCAAGAAACACAAGCATATGGTGATAATATATAAAGTTAGCACTTTCAATAGCATAATCCATCAATATTCATAACAAATATTCCCATGCAATAACAATTCAAATATTTTCAAGATATTAATTGGACGAGAAAATAGTATTTCTATTAAAATTTAATCAGTGTAAGTGAATGAACCACAAACTTCTGTGTCGACATGGTTCAGAATCGAGAAACTAAGTCCCTTCCAGCTGGGCCTCCACCACTTCAATCCTCCACCAAAGGTAAGCTCATATAAGAGAGAAAATGAGGTTCTTGATCATGTAGGGAAGAGCTTGGGGGCTGAACAATGTGTTCATACTTAAAAGGACAAAGGGAGGCAAACTCAATATGAAGTGAATAATTTGTCCAGAGTAAGTTTTCTCTCAAAGTTGAATTCTTCTCTTCTTTTCCATAGCTCGGATATGACCCATTTATAGCCTTCAAGTGGAACTGAAGGGTTGAGTCAGAATGTTTACAGTATATGGAAGGTCAAGGATCATGGATCCAGTGACGTGACATGGAAACCTGACACTATTTTTTAATTTTGGGCACAAAACTTGATGTACGTGGGTGGTAGTGGTGCAAGATGTGTATACGCATGTTGTATAATATTTAGGGCACGTATATGTGGAAAAATATTGGTTTTAGCTCTGGGATTTGCAAAAAGGGACTTCAAGTCTGAATAGGGAAATGGAAAAGGCCTTCTAAGCAACTTTTCATAGGGTGAGGAAACTATTGCTATAACAGGTTCATGTACATGGTATGGTACAAGTTCTTGTACATGTTTGATGGTTGATGTACATGTTGTGGTGATGGTTTTGGTATCCATGTGAGTGGATCTGGTTATAGTTGGTTGTTGATGGTATATCAGTGATGGTGACAATGATATTTTGGATGATTGGTTGATCATTAGTGATAGGTTGATGTGATAGTGACAATGACAGGTTGATGTGACAATGGTAGTCACATGTTGATGTGATAGTGACATTGACATGTTGGTTGATGTATCCATGACAGTGGAAGTTACAGGTTGGTTGATGTATCAGTGATAGTGGTAGTTATAGGTTGATTAATGGTAGTGATAGTTTGAGTCTACACTTATATTTCAGGGTGAAAGGACAGGGAAAGGAAACGAGGTTGTAGCCTCCTTCCAACTGGTGCCAGAGAACTTAGGGAGTTGGAGCTTCCTTGAGGTTGGATCCTGTAAATCAGGTGGTTGTATCCTCCTTCCAATTGGTGTCAGAGAACTCAGGAAGTTGAAGCTTCCTTTAGGTTGGAGCCTGTAAATCAGGGGGTCATATCCTCCTTTCGGTTGATGCCAGAGAATTCAGGGAGCTATAACTTCCTTCAGGTTGGTGAATGTAAATTAGGGGGTTGGTGCCTCCTTCCAGTTGGTGTTGTAGAATTTGGAAGTTTGTGCTTCCTATGAATGTATTATTGATATATATTCTTTGGTTTTCTCCCATTTGGGTTTCCAAATAAATTTTGGTGTACTGTGTATATGTGGTTGTTTATTATGCACTGATGAATTATATTGTTTATGATGCAATGATATACTAAATGCACAAGTGATAAACTATTGAACACTACTGATAAATTTGAAGTTTATATATATTGTGATTGAAAGTGGTAAGAAGTGATCATATTGATCCACACACCCCCCCGCCCCCTCCCCCCCCCTCTTAGTATTCCAACAATTGGTATTAGAGTAGGTCCTTCAATAAAAATAGTTTAACCACTGGAAGGAAGATAATGGAACATGCTAAGATTGGAGTACCACAGTTTGATGGGCATAACTATTCCTTATGAAGAAGAAGAATGAAAAATTATATACAAGCACATGGATTTGATGTTTGAAAATCAGTAGTAGATGGATACAAAGAGATTGCCACTCCACCAATAGATAATGATTGAAGGAAACTTAGTCAAAACAATTCAAGGGCCAAAAATTCTATCTTGAATGGTCTGGTTGATTCAGTATATGTCAAGGTTATGCATTGTGATTCTTCAAAGGATATCTGGGAAAAAATTCAGAATGTTTATGAAGGAGATGACAAAGTCAATGAAATGAAGCTTTAGACTTACAAATGTCAAATTGAAAAGTTGAAAATGAAGGAATATGAAGATATTGTAGCTTACTTTTTACTAGTTGATGAAACAGTGAATGCGATTAAAGGATTGGGAGAATAAGTTGAAGAATCTATGATTGTTTATAAGATACTAAGGTCTCTTCCAATGAAGTTTGATCCTAATATTTCATCCCTAGAAGAAAAAGAAAATCTTGGTATGCTAAGCATGGCCGAGCTACATGGAATATTTACAGCCTATCAAATGAGAACATAAGAAGAAAATTCATCCAAAAAAGAAGCAACTTTCAAAGCATCCAAGAATACAAAGAAGAAGAAAAATCCTGAGTCAAAGTCAAGTTGTATCTGCAATGATGATTTAGACAAATATGAAGAAATGTCCAACTTTGTAAGAAAGTTGAAGAGAGGAACCGACAAGTACAAGGGTATGCTTCCTTTAAAATGTTTTAATTGTGGTAAAGTTGGTCATTTTGCAAATAAGTGTCTGTATGCTAAGAAGTTAGATAGTGATGAAGAAGAAGATCCCAAGAAATAAAAGAAAAATCAAAAGGGAAACAACTCTTTTGAGGGTTTTCTTCAGACAACCCAACCAAAAAATTGAGGTCGGCTCAACTAAATTTTGGGCACAGAGTTACTATAAATACATGATAGAATTTCACATTTTAGTGTAACCAATGAAGAGATCAATTCTAAGGTGTGCTCAAGGTGTTTTTCTAGTGTGGAAGAGAAGTCTAAGGGATTCTCTTAAGGTCTTTCTTATTCTCAAGGTATGCTATAAGGTTGTGAGGTTTTTGTATGCACTGTTGTGAGGTTGTGATACTGTCGTATGTTCTGCTATGAATTTGTGATGTTGTCATGAGGTTGTGATGTTGTCCTATTCTATGATATGAAGTTGTGATGTTTTTGTGATGTTTCTATGAGGTTGTGATGCTACAATATGCTATGCTATGAAGTTGTGATGTTATCATGGGTGGATGTTTCCATTAGTGGAAATTGTCGTGAATAAATGTTACCATCAGTGGATGTTTTTGTCACTGATTACATTCTAGAAATGATGCTATGAGGATTTATAGGGTTTGAAGGATTGTCTATAGAATGAAACATGCAGGTGAAGTCAGAAGTACTTTGTATATGAATATCTTGGATTGGTGATATCTTATTGAGTTGGTGCTCAGTTGAGAATATGGTGTCTTCATTCAACATGTTGGTGCATGCGATTTAGAGAGTGGTTTCTTCCTTCCAGTTGGACTTGGTAAAGCCAGGGGGTTGGTGCCTCCTAGTCGGTGCTAGTAAATTAGGGAGTTGGAACTTCCTTCAGGTTGGTGCCTATAAATTAGAGGGTTGGTTCCTCCTTCCAGTTGGTGTTCGCGAATATTGGAAGTTGGTGCTTCCTATGAATGTAATCTTAACATGATATAAGAAAATATTTCCATGTTTTTCTCCCGTTTGGGTTTCCATGTAAAAATCATTGTGTTTTGTGTAATGTTTTTTTTTAATAATGAATGGAATTGTTAATGTTTAATGTTTACATGATTTGATTAAGTTTAAAAATGGTAAAACGTGATCAATATTGATTAACACCCCTCCTTCTTAGTATTGGTGAGTATTCCAACAATTGGTATCAGAGCGGGTTCCTTTAGGAACAATCTAACCACTAGAAGGAAGATCATGAATATTCAAGAATTTTAGTCTGCATATGGAGTTCCATTGTTTAATGGATCAATTTTTTCTCATTGGAGCATAAGGATGAGAGCATTTTTACAGGAACAGGGGTTTGGCATTTGGAAATCAATATTATATGGTTACACCACTCCAAAAGGAAAACCAAAGGGTGTAGCAACAAAGAAGCTAAAAAAATACAATGCAAAGGCATTGAACATAATTCTAAGGTGATTATCAGAGTTTGAAAAGAAAAGAAACAAAGTTAGAAAGCATTCATCAACTAAAGAGCTTTGGGAAAACCTACAAGAAAACTACAGAAAGGAAACAATGCAAGAATGCACAGAAGATCAAAAGGAAGATACACCAAAGAAAGAAGCAACATCAAAGAAAATGGATGACACCCCAAATAAATATGCAGTTGATGAATCAAATGAAGAAAAGGTGAAGGAAGTTGAATCAAGTAAGTATTCTTGTGGTGATAAATTAAATCCTTGTGACATTAGATGTACCTATGAAAATAAAAGTAGTTTTGACAAAGATAAAGATGAAATAAAAAGCCATGCCTCAGAAAAAGAAGAGAATGATGAAGTATACCTTGAAGGGGAACTAATTAATGTTCTAGATGACTTGAGGAATGCAAGGGTGAATAAAAAAATGCTAATGGAACAACTGCAGAGGTATCAAGAAAATAATACATTGCTATAAGAGAAGCTAAGTGAGATTGAAAGAATGTCATTTTTTTAAAGGCACAAGTAGAAGTGGCTAAGAAGACTAAATAAACATTGAAGAATCAATTAGAAGTGAAAGATACCCAACTTATCACAAACCTGCAGAATGTTATGATTCAAATAGAAGAGAACAAGAAAATTGAAGAAGTTCTAAACAATCAACTAAAAGAGAAGGAATAAATTTGTCAAGAAAAAAAACTTGAAATTGTTTCTATAAGAGAATAAGTGAAAAGGACAACTACCAAAAACTTGAAGTTTGAAAATAGTTTTTCATCCTTAGAAGATATCCTCAATCAATAAATATCTCTTAGTGGCAATAAAATTATTGGGTATGACCACAAGCAAAGATGCATTGAAGAAGAAAAGAGTTTCAAATTACCAAGAAAGACCGAAGAAAGACCTAAAAGTCATACAAATGGTTCAAAGGATTCCAATAGAAGAGTAAAAGACCATGATACATCAAGACATTACAAGAAAGCATCTCAAAGACCTCCATTTCAAAGAATACCCTTTGCTCTCAGGTATCAAAGTCTCTTTCCTGGTTATTATTTTTCTTGCAACAATTTTGGACATAAGGCTATAAAATATAGAGCTTATGCAATAAATACTCAATTAATGAATAAAGGTATCTAAAATAATGTTTAATGTTACAAATTCCAAAACTATGGACACATAGTTTGGGACTATAGAATCACGATGGAGTCTTCCATGAAAGAAAATGCTCATATCAAATATAAGAAGGTTTGGAGAAGAAAACAAAAATAAGAAGAACATGTCAATGGATATTTCTCAAAGAACATACCCAAAAGAGTTGCATAGATGAGTAACAATGACAATTTTCAAGTAAAGAGGAATATGTCAGGATTACGAATGATGATCCTACAGTGGAGCAACATTATACATTATTCTAAACAATTTGGCATAAAGACTCCCAATATCGTGGATAATGTTGAGTGGGAGTCTAAGTAGCAGACAAGGAAGACCAAATAAATGACAACAGAGGATTGTGCATAGAAGAAGATAGTCGCTTGGTAAATAATACATAAGCACATGGGGAGCCACTTCAGAAAGATTCAAGAAATGGACTAGTATAATGGGAGTCAACACAATCAAAGGAGGAGTATCGTCAAAAATGAAATATGCTTACAAAGATAGAATCACAGTCAAGAGAAGGAACCATTGATGACACAGGGAGAAAAATAATGAGTTAAATGAAAGTGGTTGAAATCATGCAGACAGGAGGAGCAATAGAATAAGAAAGAGAATCATGAATTTCCATAGGGGGAGCAACTATTTATCCTAGATATCAAAAGGGAGAGAAACAAATTGTTGGTGACAGGGTGAGTCGCATGATAAGAAAAAATGATCCATTTTCTATTGATGTCAAAGGGGGAGAGAAACAAAGTGATGGATCGAGTGAGAATGGTGATGGATAGAGTGAGCATGCATCACTGCAAAATGAATATAGTGTTTCTATCAATGAAAAAGGGGGAGATTGTTGAGAAAATGTTGTCAATGATGTCAAAGTGACATTGCTGATGATGATGTGGTAGTAATGATAAGGATGTAACATTGATGATGATGATGTGGTAGTGAAAAAGGGATATTTTTTGAGTATTGAAGCCATGAATACAAGTAAATAAACCTTGAAGCCATGAAGCCAAGTAAAGAAGCCTTAAAGCCATGAAAGAAAGTAAATAATCCTTGAGATTATTTGAGCATTGAAGCCATGAAGCCAAGTGAAGAAGTCTTGGAACCATAAATCCAAGTAAATAAACCTTGAATCCATGAATACAATAGAAGAAGCCTTGAAGACATGTTGAATAAGACTTGAGAAGACAACATGCAGTAGTCAAGCCATGAGGACAAGTCAATGTCAAAGAAAATTGAAGAATCCCCTGAAGTAGTATTGATGTGTCCACTTGAAGAATCCTTGAAGTTCCTTGAAGGATCCTTGACATAAGTCTATATAACTTCAAAGTGTTCCCCTTATGGTGTAGATTTTAAGCATGGACCTCAAGGGATGAGATAACATGTTATTGTTTCCACATGCCCACTTTGATTTGTACACAAATGGAGCCTTGAAGGAGCCTCGAAGAATCCATAAAACCAAGTGAAGAAGCCTACATATGTGCAAGATAAAGATTTTCAATATGGAGATTGTTGAAAGTATTATTTGTGGTTAATTTGGATACCCTATATTTGAGGGAATTTTAACCCTACATAACTAAATAAAATGGAATCACAAGTTACATGGTTGGAAATATTATTATGATACCTTTCCATTGGTATATGGAAGTGCCTATAAATCCCTAGGAATGGGGAGATATGAGGTTTTCCGTTCGACAACCCAGCCATGAAATTGAGGTCAGCTCAGCTAAATTTTGGGGACACAATTACTATAAATATGGGATATAATTTCACACTTTTAGTGTAACCAAT
Organism: Picea sitchensis; assembly: GCA_010110895.2. NCBI lineage: Eukaryota > Viridiplantae > Streptophyta > Pinopsida > Pinales > Pinaceae > Picea > Picea sitchensis. Next base: position 359 of record SNQJ01S0211290.1, on the reverse strand, counting down.
GGAGAGATAAAGTCTAAGGTGTGCTCAAGGTGTTAAGGTGTATTTATAGTGTGCAAGAGAAGTCTAAGGGACTCTCTTAAGGTCTTTCTTATTCTCAAGGTATGCTATAAGGTTGTAAGGTTGTTGTATGCACTGTTGTGAGGTTGTGATGATGTCGTATGCTCTTCGATGAAGTTGTGATGTTTCCATGATGTTATCACGAGGTTGTGATTTTTTTGTATGCTCTTCTATGAAGTTGTGATGTTTTTGTATGCTTTTATATGAAGCTATGATGTTGTCGTGAGGTTGTGATGCTACCATATTCTCTGCTATGAAGTTGTTATGTTGTCATGATGTTTCTGTGGGTGGATGTTTCCGTT
>SNQJ01S0211288.1:0-15918 GCA_010110895.2 Picea sitchensis | reverse complement strand
TGCAAGTTCAAAATCCGATCTATGTAGATTGAGAATTGGATTTGTTCAACCGGTGGATGACGGAAAAAATAAACAGCTCAAACAAAATCCAAGAACAATGTCGCGACTATAACAATTGTGTCACAAAGTCTCTTAAAGTCACATATATATAGATCAAATAGTCAACTAGACGTTAACACCGACCAATGAGATAGTAAAAATTTCCGTGGATATTGCCACGAATTTTCATGGATATTTCCATGAAAGTTTGTCGATATTGCCACAAAAATACATACTAGGTTAAAATAATATTTTTGTGAATATTGCGACGAAATTTCGTGGTAATATCGACGTAAATCCCGCCCTGTTTAAAAAAAGAGATGAAACTAGTGGAAGTGTGGAAACATTTCATGGAATAATCCACCCATATGTAGTAGTGACACTTGGCCTCAATATAGAAAATGAGTAGAAACAACAAGGTTTCATGTCTAAAGATGTTTTCTTAAGATATTGTGGACATTCCAAAGTCAGAGTCTTAGTGTATTAAAAACATCAGGGAGAAACTGCATGAGACTATGACCAATGGTTCAAGATTTTGTTGGATAGGATAATGTTCCAGATTGAGGATGTACAACATAGAGAATGGTTTATTGCAAAGTTACTCCCCCATATCCAAGTCCCACTCACCCAGTATAAGATGAATAATCAAGTGGAGGCCATGGTGATTGCAATGTGCTTGGAGTCTACACCAGGAGGGGAAGCCTCCAAGCACATTACAATCAATAGAAATTGTTTCATTCTCCAATAGAAATTGTTGATGGTCGATGAGATTGGAAAAAATTTCGGTTCAACCAAAGGAAATCATCGATCACCAATGGTTGGGTAAACAAAATTGTAGAGGTGTTTGGTTCATCAAAGATAATTTTGTGATCACTAATGAAAGGGAAAGAGGGGGATTCCATTGTTCATAAACACAAGTATTCCAATAGGGGACAAACACCTTCAATAACCACTCACACAACCAGATCAAAGATCAACACACTGATGTTTTTACATGGTAAAACCCCTATGGGGAAACATCCATGTCCCCAACCAACATTGCCACTTGGATACATTTATTAATGCGAAAGAAATATTACAGAGAGATTTACAAGACAAGGTAGACAACTTGAGGGACTACGTGGAAGAGAAGTGGGTCCATTCTCTTGGGTTGTGCATGATGGATAAAAGAGATTTGGTGTACTTGGATTGTTGTGTGTCTTGAGAATCCTGTGAGAGATTGAGTGTTGACTGGTTTGGGAATCTGAGTGACACCCTGGAACCATCCTTGTAGATTCATAGCCCTGGATCGGGGGTGACATTGATATTAGGACTTAGAACAACAATGTCTATGGTTGGGTGGAACGTCCTTGGTCTGCATCCAGTTGGCGATTCATTTCATTAAAGATAAGTTCTCTCTGTCATGTGTTTCTCTGATATATATTTATTTCTGCTATGTGTGAATTATTGTCTCTAATATTTGTGTGTTATATCATGCATGCTTACTGTTTATTTTTATGCATGGCATGTTCAAACATTCTTTACATTGTACCATGAATCTTTATTATTGCATGTAATGTTATCATGTTTCTTTCATGCTTCTTTAATAATTAAAGGGCATCAAAATTTGAATTTGAATTTCAAACAAAGTTCTTGAGGTAGTGTTCTCATCTAGGGGTGGCTGGGTATGTTACAGATTCATATCAGAGCTTCCAGTTGAAACACTAGACTAGTATGGGCTGGAACTGTTGGACATGGTATTGTCGTTATGAAATTTTATTTCTTTGAGATTCTAAAGCTCAGGATAAATAGAGTTACAAAAATCCCTCTTAAGCCAGAGTGTCTTACAGACATATATCCTTTGTAAAGGATTGTGGAATCATGACCGTTCCCTTTTGAATTGTGGGAGCAATCACAACCATTGAATCAACAAAGCTCTAGATCATTAGATCTGAAGTCGGGTAAAAAAGGACCATCAGATAAAGGTGAAGCCAGAGGCTGGGAGAGATCAATTTCCAACCATCAAAGAGAACTAGTTGATCGGTAGTCGTTGATCGAAGCCAAGAAGGAGATAGAAAAATACAAAATTTTTTCACTTCGATGATTTTGAGACAGGGAAGAAGCATGAAATCATGAAGGCCGAAGTCGTGAAATCCTACCGACCGTCCAATCTGATAGGATGTTCATGTGAAATATCCATCCTTGATCATGGTCATCCATAATTGACCCTTCGAATGTAAAGAATTTTGATTCCTAGAAATACCGAAGGTCGACGTCGTTAAATCCCACCAACTATTAGATTGAGGAAAGAATTAGGGAGTAATGTGATCCATTAGATAAGGAGTACAAGGATAGAAAAGTTTCAGGACTCCATAACTTCACCACTTCGACGATTAATAGAGACTAGGAAAAGCCATGAAGTGCTGAAGCTATGAAGTTATGAAGCCACAAAGTAAAAATATGTAGTCACGAAATCAAGCATGCTGTCAGATATAGAGCAGAGGAATGTGGATTGCCCATTTTTTGGATGACGTGTCTTATGCCACGTGGTTGGGGTGTCATGTCGGGACACATGCCACATGAGTTTGGTGCCTTTTGTACCCCAACATGTCCATTTCTGAGTGACATGTGGCACACATACCATGGGTCCACATTACCATAAGTGACATCAACATGCCATGCCATCTTCAGGATTATGGCCTCCAAGATTTTCCAACATCTCTATGAGAGAAAGTGTCGAAGGATGAAGTAGCGAATTTACACATACCATCAATCTAAGATCCCTTCAGGAATTTTATCAACCATTAGATCAAGTAGTGGAAGGATGGTGTAAGCACTTTGGCAGGTACAACTCTAGGGGAGTTGAACAACTTAAGAGTTGTAATATACTGAAGTCTCGGAGTCCCAAAGTTCCAAAATGAATAAGGACCATCCATCTCATTAAGTCATAGCCATGGGATTAAGCTGGTGGAAGGATAGCTTAAGGGGAGGTGTTAACCGATGGTAAGCGATCATCATCACTTTATGGCCACTTCCGTAGGTATAACTCTGGGGGAGTTGAACAACTTGAGATTTGTGATATCCTAAAGTCCCAGAGTTTCGAAGTCCCGAAATGAATAATAATCATCCATCCCAACACCTGATTAAGTGATGATTTTTTATTTCGTCGAAACCACTAGATGAGCCAGGATCGTCCAGTCAAAAAGAGATTAAATCTCAACCATCTGATCTACTAGTGAATATAAAAAAAATGGCTAAGTGTTGTAATTTTTATGAGTCCATGAGTTCGTAAGTTTGCGAGTCTGTGAGTCTGAAAAGATAGAAAAAATGGATAAGTGTTGGAAATTTTATGGTTTCGTAAGTCCGCGAGTTCGTGAGTCTGTGAAGAAGTAGAAAAATTAATCTAAGTTTTGAATCTTTTCAGGCGAACTCATGAAATATAGAATTATGATACATTCATGGAACAAATTGTACATAATTTCATGGATCTTGTTAAATCATTTTAGCCTAACAAATTTTGTTGGCTGCACATTTTGCAAAATTAGGGAGTACAACCATATCAATTCAAGATAAGGATGCATATTCAATAAATGGAGGAAGGAGAGGGATCCTTCAGCCATGACAAAGAATACAAAGGTCAAAATATCAATGTTGGTAATGCAGAGACTTAATAAAATGGGCACATGAGCAAAGGGGAACAAGAAAACTTAATAGAGACTATGAGAATCCTGAAAATAGAAGTGCAGAGTTACAAAGCAAACAATGAGAGGTTGATGAAATAACAAATTCAAATAAATTTTCAATTATTGAAAATCGTAAATGAGTTGTATGGGAAAGCAAGGAAGGGATCAAGCTTAAGGCAGGAGGAAGAAGAAATATATCATGAAAGAAGGGGTAACTACAAAAGAGCTGCTCATTCAAGAAGTGACAACATACTCATAGAAATCACTCCACACCTTACTCAGAAAGAAAGTTTTATGCATCTGAAGACTCCATAAGCAGTCCAGAAGTGTCTCTTGTTAGGCACCAAAGAAGAGGGCATGAATAGAATAGTTTGCAAGGAGAGTTGAGGAAAATTAAGCCACCATCATTTGATGGTGAACGAGAAAGGGAAGATGATGTTGAAGCATGGCTGCTTGGAATTATGAGGTATTTTTCAATTTCATAACTACTACTCAAACCTATAAGAAAGAATTACCACATACCATTTACATGGGAAAGTTGTTATGTGGTGGGATCAACTGAAGAAAGTTGAACACATTAATGAGAGAAGGATTACTTGAAAGTAGTTCAAGAAATATTTTTAGGAGTACCTTTCAGATCACTTCTATGACAAAAAAATGCAAGAGTTATTTGAACTAAGGTTGGGAATCATGAACATGGTAGAGTATGAAAAGAAGTTCTGAGGAATGATAAAATATGTGGGGTTTATAAAGGATGAGAAGATGAAAATACAAAGGTTTTTTAGTGGATTGAATTCATTTTATAAAGAGAATATTCATGTGATGAGCCCGAGACATTCACTGAGACTATAAGGAAGGATAAGTACCTGTATGAGAAAGGAAAGGGCAGAGAATCCATGGAAACATCTTGGAAGGATAAGAAGAAGGATAAATATGATCAGAGGAGGAAGGGGTTCAAACCTCCTTTCAATAGAAACAACCCTAATAAAAATCATCAAGATCAGTCTGCTGTGGAGGAATCCAAGAAAGAAGATTCCTTGGGGAAAAGAAGAAGACCACCAATACAATGTTGGGGGTGAAAGGAAAATCACCTATACAAGGATCTCCCTCATAGAGTAGATAAATCGAACACAATGCATAACATCCAAAAGACTAAAACAATGGAGGACATGGGAAGGATATATGCACCCTTAGAAAATCGACAAGCAGAGTACCAATCCAATATGATCGAAGTAGAATGTAAGATCATTAATCAAACTATTGATATTTTAATTGATTCAAGAGCAAGCGATTGTTACATTGATGCTAAAATAGTGGATATATTACATTTGGAGAAACGTAAGCTAGGGAAGTCAAGTTTGGTTCAGCTAGCCATTGGAACCAAAAGAAGGATCAATGAGGCTATTAGAAGTTGTCCAGTAAATATTAATGGAGTAAATACAGTTGTAGATATGAATATCATCCCATTAGGATATTATGACATCCTAATTGGAATGGATTGATTGGAACAACACCATGTTGTCGTATATTGTCATGACAATACATTTACATGTCTTGATGAAGAAGGAAAATAGAGCACTGTGAAAGGAATTCCAAGACCCATTTCTATAAGGGATATTTCAGCCTTACAACTGAAGAAATGTTTCAAGAAAGGATGTCAATTGTATGCATCCCATGTGGAGGAGAGAGGAAGGACAAGAGGGATAAGCATTGAATATGTTTTGGTACTACAAGAGTTTGAAGATGTATTCCAAGAAATAATAGGATTTCCACCAAAAAGGGAGATAGATTTCTCTATTGATTTAGTACCAGGAGCTGCCCCAGCATCAAGAAAAACTTACAGAATGAGTACACTTGAATTGAAAGAATTAAAAATGCAGTTGGAATAGTTGTTGAAGAAATGGTGCATACGTCCAAGTGTTTCACCTTGGGGAGCACCAATACTCTTTGTCAAAAAGAAGGATGGAAAATTGAGGTTGTGTATAGACTTTAGACATTTGAATAAAGCCACTATGAAGAAAAAATACCCTCTACCTAGAATTGATGACCTTTTTGATCAACGAAGAGGGGAAAATATAATTTCAAAAATAGACTTGAGATCAGGATACAATAAGATAGAATTTAGAACCAAGCATGGGAATTATGAGTTTGTAGTGGTTCCATTTGGACTGACCAATGCACCAATTGTCTTAATGTTCTTAATGAATGGCATATTCATAAATTATTTGGATAAGTTTGTCATTGTGTTCTTGGATGATGTATTTATTTATTCTAAGTTCGAGGAAGATCATGAACATCACTTGAGGTTGGTGTTACAAGTGCTGAGGGAACATCAACTCTATGCCAATCTTAGTAAGTGTTCTTTTTACCAAGAAAATATCCATTACTTGGGACAAATTATTTTAGAACAAGGGATAGAAATAGATCCAAAGAATATTGAAGCCATTAGATGATGGCCAGTACCCAAGAATATTTTAAAAGTTAGATATTTTATGGGATTATCTAATTACTACAAAATATTTATAGCAGGTTTCTCTAAGATTTCTCATCCAATCACTTCTTTGCAAAATAAGGGAATTACATTTAAATGGACAACTGAGTGTGAAGAGAACTTTAAGTTGTTGATAGAATTACTTATCAGTGCACCTATTTTAAATATTTCTGACCCAAATGAAAGATTTTTGGTATGTACAGATGCATGCAAGGAAGGACTTGATGGATTCCTCACTCAAAATGGACATGGCATTGGTTATGAGTCCAAAAAGATTAAAGAACATGAGAGGACCTATGGCACAAATGAATTGGAACTTGTTTCCATTGTTCATGCACTGAATATGTGGAGGCATTATCTCATGGGGAAGAGATTTGAATTAAGAACGGACCATAGTGGTCTGAAATATCTTTTTGAACAACCAACTTTGAATTCCAGGCAAACAAGATGGCTGAAATTTTTAAGTGAATACGATTTTGACATCAATCATATAATAGGAAAAGAAAATAAAGTTGTTGATGCACTTAGTAGAAGAGTACACCTTATGCATGATACAACCATTAGTATGCATCAATTAGATTTAAATATAAAAAATTTAGATGCTATTTTTACATATCAACATTACCTACAGGTAAAGAAAATCTTACAACAGGAAAATGTACAACAACAAATTAAATAATATGATATGAAGGAAGATGGATTACTTTTGCATAAAAATAGAATTTATGTTCCTACTTCCGAAGAACTTAGGAATTTGGTATTAAAATAAATTCATAATGTTTTGTATGTCAGACATCCTGGTTACCAAAAAACAATTGCAACAGTAAGAAGCAAATGCTTTTGGCCAGAAATGAAGAAGGATGTTGTTGATTTCATTGTCAAATGTATGGAATGTTAGAGAGTGAAGGTTGAGCATAGGCACCCAACATGTTTTATACAACCATTACCAATTCCAGAGAAGAAATGGGAAGTGGTAACCATTGATTTTTTTAACTAAATTGCCCAGGAGGGCCAGGATAGCAAGAAAACATGATTCAATCATGGTAGTGGTTGATAAATTGAAAAAGGATGATCATTTTGTTCCTATAAAAATGACTCATACAACAACTAATATTGCATAAATTTACATGAGGGATATTTATAGGTTGCATGAGATACCTAGGAAAATTGTTTCAGACAGAGATACAAAGTTTACTTCAAATTTCTAGAGGGGATTGTTTAAAGGATTTGGTACAAATATGAACTTTAGCACAACATACCATCCACAATCAGATGAGAAGATAGAGAGATTCAACTAAGTAATTGAAGACATGTTGAGAATGTATGTGATGGATAAGCCATCTAAGTGGGAAGATTACTTGCATTTGGTTGAATTTTCCTATAATAATGGGTATCAAGCTTCATTGAAAATGAACCCATTTGAAGCTTTGTATGGTAGAAAATGAAATACTCCAGTGAGTTGGGACAAACCAAAAAATAGAGTAGTACTTGGGCCATAATTGCTCAAGGAAATTGAAGATTAGATGGTTAGAATTAAGCAGAACATAAAGGCAACTCAATATAGACAGAAAAATTATGCAGATAAGAACATGAAAGATAGAGATTTTAAAGTGGGGGAGCATGTTCTTTTGAAAGTGAAGCCCAAGAAGAGCTCATTGAAGTTGGATAGTTGCACAAATATATCATCTAGATTCAATGGTCCATTTGAGATATTGGACATAATAGGGCTAGTTGCACACATGATTGCATTGCCTGCTTCCATGAATGTGCATAATGTATTTCATGTCTCATTGATAAAAAAATATGTACATGATCCTAACCATGTTATTGATTGTCATTTGATTCAAGTGGAGACAGAGGGAGACTTTCAGGTCCAACCAGTGTGCATATTCAAAAAAAAAGAGTCAAAATGCCCCTGAATCGAGTTATAGAGATGGTAAAAGTTCAGTGGACTTGCTACGGTCATGGAGATGCTACTTGGGAGCATGAAGATGCCATGCGGGTATAATACCCACAACGTTTTGAATATATTTTGAAATTTTGATTTATGTTTTGTATATGCATTGAGGATAGTGCCAAAATAAGAGGGAGGGGAATGCAATACCCTGGTTTTTAGCCCCCATATTTTATAAGGTATTTTGTTAATTATGAAAGGCTAGAGTGCCCAAACAATTAAAAGAGGCTAGCGTGCCTAGGAAATGTAATGTTTTGATAATTATTAATAAATTCTAAAATACATCATTGGTTGCAAGACAAACAAGGACACGAGTTATAGGGGGATATGATTCCACGAGAGAGGGGGCTTGAGGGGCTAAGTCATTTTATCATATTTTATTTACCCATAATTGTTTAATGGAGAGAAGTGGTTACGTGAGCTTCTTTGGGAAGACCATGTGGTTCTTGATTGCAAATAAATATTTAAACCCGTATTGTGGGTTTTTTTGGGGGTTGTTTCTCACTCATTGTACATGGTTCACACCTTTCATTATGTTCTCTCTCTCCATTCGCGTTTTCACCCATTCATCATTCCTCATTAATTTTGATCTTGGCTTGGGAAGGAAAAACGAATTGTTGGAGTGAAGCCATGGTTTTGTTGGCTGTAATGATTTCTGGTGCATTCCAGCCATGAACTAATGCTTGCATGTATGAGGTGCATTTTCATGTGTTAATTTGTGCTCACAACTGTGAATCCTAAGAGTCCCAACATGGATATTCTTGACCATATGAACTAGAGCCCTAGAAGCAGGTGGACAACCTGAGGGACTGCATGGAAGATAAGAGGGTCCATTCTCTTGGGTTATGCAGGATGGATAGAAGAGAGTTGGTGTACTTGGATTGCTATGTGTGTTGAGAAGCCTGTGAGAGATTGAGTGATGAATGGTTTGGGAAGCTGAGTGAAAAACTGGAACTGTCCTTATGGATTCATAGCCCTGGCTCAGGGGTGACATTGTTGTTGAGACTTGGAACAAAAATGTCTATGGTTGGGTGGAATGTCCTTGGTCTGCAACCAGTTGGTGATTCATTTTATTAAAGAGAAGTGCTCTCTGTCATGTTTTTCTCTACTGTCTATTTATTTCCGTTATGTGTGAAATATTGTCTCTAATATTTGTATGTTATATCATGCATGATTGTTGTTTATTGTTATGCATGACATGTTTAAACATTATTTGCAATGTAGCATGAATATTTATTATTTCATGTGTTGTTATCATGTTTCTTTCATGCTTATTTAATAATTGAAGGGTATCATAATTCGAATTTCAGTTTCGAACAAACTTCTTGAGGTAGTGTTCCCGACCAGGGGTGGCTGGGTATGTTACATGAGGCATTATAGCCTATCCTCCCTTAAAAAAAACTTCCTAAACTCCTAACATAGATCAAACTTTGGAAAACTTTTCTTTTGTAAAAGAATTTGTGCAAATTCCATCAACTTGATCTTTTCTAGGGAAAATGAGCACTTCAATAACTTGATAATGAATGAGTTTTATGTTGAAGTGCATGTTTAGCTTGTTGTGTTTGCTACACTGATGTTGAATTGGATATTTGGAGAGGTTGATGGAATTTTGATTGTCACACCAGAGGGTGGTCTGATGGTGTTGTTGGAATCCAATATCTGAAAGGATTCTTGAATTGCACTAACCACTACTTGGTACTCTGCTTCTACTAAAGAAAGATAAATAACCTATTGTTTCTTATAGGCCCAACTGAAAGGTCCTAAACCAAGGATGAAAACATAACTTGCAGTAGACTTTTGATCATCAAGGTCACTGAATCAATCTGAATCAGAGAAACCAACCAATAAAGGAGTCACCCCTGAGTTGTAATGTATCCTGAACTGAAATGTACCCTGAACATACAACTAAAATGTACCCCAAACATACCAAATTATCCTTTTAGATTTCTTCCAATGGATTTCATGAGGTTTTTTCATATTCTAGGAAACAAGTCCAACAACAATGGAAATTTCAGGATGGGTATGAGTCAAATATAAGAGGCTACCGACTAAATAATGGTACAAAGTGGCACCAAATTCAAAAGAAGTATAAGTGAAAACAATTTACTCCATAATGGAAGGGAGAAGGGGCTAGTTTAGAATCATCCATGTGAAACTGGTGAAGAAGTTCACAAGCATACTTAGACCGAGAAAGAAAAATTCCTTCCTTGGTTTGCAAAACTCAGAGTCCAAGGAAATAGTGAAAATAGCCTAAGGTGGTCATTTCAAATTTCTTCTTAAGGATGGTTTTCAAATGGTTTAAAAGTTTAGTCTCACTACCAGTGACGATAAGATCATCAAAATAAAGAAAAAATATTATGAGATGACTTCCTACTTTCTTTGTATAGACATTAGGGTTAGAATGGCATCTAGAAAAGCTAGTATCAAGAAGAAATTTGTATATTTTTTCATACCAAGCTCGAGGAGATTGCTTAAGACCATAAGGATATTTATTAAGATGGAAAAGAAGGCTTGAGTCATTCTGTACATATCCAGGAGGTTGTTCCATGTAGATTTATTCTTGCAAATACCCATGCAAGAAGGAGGATTTGACATCCATCTAATGGAACTCCCATTTATGCGAGGATGCAAGGGATAGAACAAGGAAGATGGAATTAATTTTGGCGATGGGGGAAAGGGTTTCATTATATCTTGAGAGAAACCTTTGGAAACTAATTGGGCCTTGTGTCTTTCAACACTTCCATATGATGCATACTTAGTTTTTTACACACATTTACATATGAAAAGTTTTCTTCATTTCAGAAGAGGTACAAGATCCCAAGTATTGTTCACATTAAAGAGAGATACTATTTATTCATTGATGTATCCCAATCTGAATGACCCAAAGCTTCTGCAAATTTTGTTGGATCATGAGTATCTGAAAATTGATCTAAAAGAGAAGAGGCTCACTGAAACTGTGATTGTGTCCAACGATGATGTTAGGTGATTTATATGTACTAAAAGGACACTAAACTACCCTCAATTAAATTTTCAACCCGGGGTAAGTAAACTTAGAGTTGTAGAAAAATATATGCCAAAGGTAAAAGGTTGGTAGGAGTATAATCTAACTAATGAAAGCAACTATCTAAGGCTAATCTACTCAAGCAAACCTACCTAATGAGAAAACCCTACTAGGCAACTTGAAGCTAGGTAACCTAAGTACTTTTGGGCCAAGGATCAATGGATAGTTCCTAAGAAAGCAAGTAAAACCCTATGTAAAGCAAACTAGTTCAACAATAATCAATAAGCAAATGAAAAAAGAAAACGATTTTAACTTGCCAACCTACATTCAATGAGCAACTACCCTATGAAAGAAAATAAATAAGCAAGAAAGAAAAAGCACCTATCTAACCTATTAAAGAAAATAGACAAGTAAGAAAACACACCTAACTAACCTACTAAAGAAAAAGACGAGTAAGAATAGACAACTACCTATCCTACTAAAGAAAATAGACAAGTAAGAAAAGACTTCTCATTGAACAACTATCTAGCCTAAGAGGCAAGTGGACTAAATGCCTAATCCAAAACTATTTCTAATGTGTGAAAGGAAATCTAAATGCTCAATGCAATGCATGAAAAGGAAATCTATTCTATTGAAAGCAAGAAAGACTAACCACTAATTCTTAATCTATGATANTAAATGCTCAATGCAGTGCATGAAAAGGAAATCTATTCTATTGAAAGCAAGAAAGACTAACCACTAATTCTTAATCTATGATAAGAAAACTACTATCTATCAAAGCAACAATAAAACTATTTTCTAAATTATGAAAGCAAGAAGCTATCTCTTCTAATCTATGAAACACTCAAATGTAATGCTGGTGGTTGTGTGAATGCCTTCGGTGGTGACAGATGATATCTCGATAACACTTGACAACAAAGGACAATTCCAATGGTATAAGCTCAACACTAATCTCAATGGAAAAATGAAAGGTATGGAGTAAACAATCCAATGAAAACTTAGCCATGATAAATGTAATGTTAAATACCCTGCATATTCATGTATAAACCATCAACAACATAACGAGATCATCATTATTTAACTAAGAAATTTAATTTCATTTTAATCTATGAAAGGAAATTGCGTGAAATAAAACTATACTAGGTCTATTTTAACCATTCAACTATGATAAGAAAATGAATTAAAAACATAAATTAAACTATGATATTAAGAAGTAAATTGACAATTAGATTAACCAATAACTAAGCGAATGAAATCTATGTAAAACTGAGATAAGCAAACTATAAAAACTGGAAGTAAATCTATCCATCCATCAAAATACCTGTCAAAGGAAACCCAAATTAAAACTATGTTCTGTTCTAATTAAAAATATGTTCTAAACTTGACTGTAAAATTATAAAAGAAAGCACAATTTAACATCTAACTGCATGCAGGGTTAGTATAAAGAGAGATACTTTCTAATTGCACACAGGGTTAGTATGGAGACTTGGGGTTAGTGTGGAGACTTGGGGTTAGTGTGGAGACTTGCAAGCCTTTTGTAATCTACAAAATAAACACATGCTAACACATATCATCATCTAACCTGCAAAACAGAAGTAAAACAGTAAGCTACAACAAACTAATTAATTAAATAAAAACATGCATATAATGGAAATAAGAAAGAGCAATTTAAATTAAGAAATGCGTAAAAAAACATAAGAACAATCACTAGACCGCTGGTGGGCCCCCCAACAAGTCGTGGCTACCTCCTACAAGCACACCACAAACTTCAATAGGTTGAATTCACCGTGAAATCTTGAAAACACAGTTCTGGCAATGTAAAACTAAAAATAGAGCAAAATTGTTTTTCTGGCAATTCTAATGCTTATGCTACTTGGTTCTTCTACTTAACAATCATCTGACCACCTCAGTGATATTTATAACATTTACAAACCAAGTAGTCAACCACAAGCGGGTCGAACCACTTCTAATTTTGGCACAATACAATAAATGATGCCATAACTAAAAAAACTGAGCAAGCCAATAATCGCCTTCTTTGGACAACTGAAATCAAGTTGTCTTGAGCTTAGTAGTTCGAGGGGGCGATCATGAAGAAAACCCATGTTCCTGATTTTTCCATCACTAGTCGCCAATGCCATAACCACCAACTCGCTTTGAGTTTTTGTGTAACACCGGGTGCTGGAACGAGTGCCAGATCAATTATCAGAACGAGTGCCGGATCAAGTGTCGGAACTGGAAACATGGTGTGTTTTTCCCTGTAATAGAAAAAAAACATGAATTAACTCTTGGAAATCATAGAACGGTATGAATTAAACTAGATTTAGTCATTAAACATGAATTAAACGTACCTTATGGCGATCATACTGATTTACCATAAAATTCTTCAAAAAGATCCTTCAAAACATGAAAAACATATATGTACATGCAGCAAAAATGTATAACAACCATCATAAAAATGATCATATCTCGGGCCCAACATTACCCCCACACTTATGATTTTGCAGGTCCCACTGCAAACAAAAAGAAGTTACCCCTCGTGACTAGGCTTGCTGAGGAGGATCAGCTTTGGAAGCCTCTCCTTCTTGCTGTGTAGACTTAGCCTTGTGCCTTTTGTGTTGCTTCAGCTGTGCTCTGAGGCTGCGGTTAGATTTGGTCATCTCATCGACCAATCGTTGAAGAGAGTTAACTTTTGTTTGAAGGATGACATTTTCATGATGAAGGTGTTTATCTATTGTCTTCCTCTCTTCCAAATATTGGAGAAGATGATGATTTTCTTTTTGTAGCTGCTCTATGGTTGGGACAAAATCAATGATCTCCGAGGAAGGCTTAGATCCTTTAAGGGATGTGGACAATCTATCAGTTTTAGGATCTAGATTGGGCATAGGTGAAGTAGGAGTGATGGGAGATCAGAAAGGTGAGGTAGGTTCTGATTTTGTTTTCCTTAGTGGCTCTAATCCATCCGCAGAGACTTCCCTAGGTTTCTTATGAGGGATTTCAAGGTCGGAGGACACTTGGATGGGATCCGAAGCAGGTGGAGGTTTTGCATAAGGTTTGATTCTTGTGTTCCAGGTACTCTTCCAAAAGTGTCCTTTACCGAATCAATTGGCTCCCCTCTTGTTTGTAGGAATGATAGGAAATTCTTGCTGCATTACTTCTTGAAGCTTTTTAGGTGTAGGATCAAGAGAGAGTGAAGGCATTGGGGGGTCAACAATGGGGTTCTTTTGGTCTTTTCTCTTGGTCTTTTTACCCGATGAAGAAGTAGGTATATCAACAAGCGTTTGATATTGTTCTGGCAAAGAGAGGGTTTGTGCAAGGGAGTTTGGGGTTCTTGGAGAGCGAGACTTGGATGGAGAGATAGTTTTTAGGCTAAGTGGATTTTTGTCGGTCTTAACTGTCAAGTGGGGGTTCACAAATTGGTAGATAAAGGCATCTCAGTTTTTCCCCTGTTTCTCCAATTAGGTAAGAACGAGGAGTTTGATCAAACCGTGGTGGAAGAGGCTATTGTGGGGGTTAGTCACATTTTTCCTCACTTGAGAGGACATCGTCTCCAAGCTTTTGAGAAAATAAAAGTGAAAGTTGAAAGGTTTGTTGAACAGAAAATGAGCCAGCAATCTAAAGTGACAAGCTTTGAAGGTGGAGTATCTACCTTCACATGTAATTAACCTTGTGATGATGATGAGGGGGTTAACCAATTATAGCTTTATCCACTCCTTAGCATACCCTTTCACTCCTGAAATGCTCTTGAATTCGGGCTTAAACACCATGTTGTAACTTGAGCGCGACAATTGATGAATTTTGAACCGTCTATCTCTCATTCTTGGGAGCTTTGTTGCAACAGAAATGGACTCTTCCGTGACTTCAAATATAAGAGAACCTACATGTTTTTTCTTACCATCAAAACCAACTGCAAATTGCATAGAGAGGCTGTCATCATGGCCCTATAAGCTAGACAAAAATCCCTCCAGCCAACACGCAAAAAGACTTCTCTGCACTGTGCGAATTCTGGAATGACAAACAAGTCTGCATAGGAGGAGCGTTTGTATCTCCTGGGAATTGTGACAGAGGTTAAATTCACCAAGCAAGGGCTAAATCGAGAAAATCAATGACATGGATTAGGCATGGTTTGAGTGTGATTTGAACAGGGGACGAGATGGCAAAGGTTGGGTGCGATTTCTTTATGCAGAGGAGAGCTATTGGCAAGGTCAAATGAGATAATAGAGTTCCCAGCCCAATTTTGGATGCTCTTATAGTGGAGTATGTTTCCCACATGTGTGCGTGAGCTTCCATGTGTGAAGAATTTGAATTCAAAGGCTCAATTTGGAGCAATGTACTGGTGCGTAATTTAGATCAATGTCCAAGTCTTTTGACTTGGACATTTGATCATAACCATATGAAGCATCTTTTAATCAATGCCTACAACCAATTTAATTGAATGTAATTGATTTCCAATTACATGGAATCTAGGACAGTTACTGGTGCGTATGGCACTTCGTTCGACACTTCAAACGATATCTCATCCGGAACCTCATACGGTACTTCATCCGGTACCCCTGTGTTAAGTGAATTTTCGCCTCTTATAATGGATAGCCTGCAATTTTGAAGTTTTTTTGACATCCACAGTGGTTAATGAGCAGAGGAAGAATGCTCCATGCTCACCCAATCTTCTTGTATATGACATATAATGTCAAAAAATGGGTTATAGAAAGCATAATATGTATTGTCAAACCTACAGCATGCAACTTGTAATGAACGATAAACAGATAAAGAGTGG
>SNQJ01S0211287.1:0-15918 GCA_010110895.2 Picea sitchensis | reverse complement strand
CGAGAGTAGCACCCTCGAAAAAAAATTGTTTTTTTTTTTTGCATATGTTTTTGGCGGTTTTTCGGCACATGGTTTTCACCGATGGTTTTCTAGTTTCGGTTAAGTAATTAGGGTTGTTGACTAATTCGAGTCAATGGATTAGGAGTTTTGGATTCCGTAGGATCCTATATATGTATTGTATTGTAAACAATGAAGATATGATAAATAGAATATTAGATGTGTGGCTCTAAACAGATTGCTAGTTTTCCTCGTTTGTGTTTCCAAGGTAAAAATATATGTGTAATGTGTGTGTGTGTGTACCATTGTATATTTTCTATTTTTATTAAGAATTTGTTTGCAGTAATTAATTGTAAAAGGTTAAAATCTACAATATGGAAGGTGGGAAGAGGGGATAAAGTCCATATATGGATTGATCCTTGGATAAGTAGTAAAGGCCAACATAGACTACTTCTTTAGGTGACACATGAACTTCGAAGAAAAGGGTTTTTTCACTAAGATAGATTGTGATATAGGAGAGGTCTACAAATTGGCAACAAAAATGGCTCACCTGGGAGGAACTTGGATTGGGAGGGCATATTGCATCGAGATGCTTTGAATTCATATACATATTCTTTGAAATATAACAATGTCAAATTAGGGAAAGACAAAGTCTAATTGATATGGTCTCGTAACCCTTCTAGGACTTATGCTCCTAAATTGGGATATAGAGCTCTTAATGAGGAAGGTTTGGTGGTGGAGTATCAAATGGAAGTTGCGGTGTCCTTCCAAGAATAAAATATTCGTGTGGCTATCATTAAACAAAAAGGCTCCTACCTGAGAGGTTTTACAATTTGTTTTTAAAAAAATGGGCCCAAGATGGTGTAATTTATGCCAACAAGCATACAAAGCTATTGATTGCTTACTTATAAATTGCTCCTTTTCCAAAGAAATTTGGAAAGAAGTTGGAATATTGATAGGGATAAGAAATGAATGGGAAGGAGGAAGCACAGAAGATGCCTTCAAGTCTTGGTACATAAACAAGGATAAGGAACATGAGAGCTCTACCACTCAATATAGTGTATAGAATTTGGCTTGTTAGAAACCTGAAGCTTTTTGATAGACATAAAACCCTGCCCATTAAATGTGCAATTCAATCCATAAATATCCTAAATTCTTATCATCGGGTTGAGGAAAAACCAAAATACTGAGCAGAAAAGAAGAAGTCATAAATAAGATATTCCTTGGGCATGCTTTGATGGTGCCTCTCAAGGGGATCCTCTAGTAGGAGGCTAGGGAGTAATCTTGTATCTCTTTTAAAATCATAGCATAACTTTCAAAGCTAGCATTGGGAAAGAAAAAAACAACTATTGTGAATTGATGACACTCAAACTAACCCTCCAGTTATCTCAAGATTATGGTGTTACACAACTTCAAATTTCAGGGATACTTTATTGGTTATCCAATGGATTTGAAAGAGAGCATATCTAAGATTTTACTTTACAACCACTTTTTAATGATAGACAAAAACATATAACAACCTTCTCACACATATCTTTGTCTCATATACATAGGGACAAATAGGGTAGTGAATGGCCTTTCAAAAGAGGCATTGGGGTTGGAGCATGGTACCTGGACCATTTCCATCTTTCAAGTTGGGCACATAGTTGATATCCCTCATGCACCATGGATATAATTTATTCTTTTCTTCCAAGATGGGCATAGAGTTGATATCTCTCATGCACCATGTATTCCAGGAATCCACCCCACCCCCATGTTGTTGTTTTTTTCTTAATTTTTTTTAAGTGCTTTTCAAGTTTTATTTTTCATTTTTTTAAAAAGTTTCTTATAATTTTTATTTTATTTTTAATAAAAAAATATAAATAATTTGTTATTTTTTTAGCTACTTAAAAAAAATGAGATTAGGGATCGAGTTTTTTTTTTAAATTAAAATGCATGTTACAAAAAATACTTAATATTTTTATTTTAAAAAAACATGTTTTACCCCCTGGCTTTATGTTATTTCCCATTTTTTCCGTTTTTCTCTCTATTTTTCCCATTTTGGGGGGTTTTTTCCATTTTGAATGATTTTGTTTGCAACAACACGGAGATTTTAGGCCATGCTTTAAAGAATGTTGCAATTTTTAACCCAAAAAAGATAGGGTGTGTAACATCCCCACTATAATCCTCAATTGAATTAATGCATAATGTAGATATGAAACGTGGCCATGACCTAATGATATATATGTGAATTGTATTTTTGAAATTTTAATAAATAAAATGTGATGCTAGCAGTTAGGGGATATGGACAGATGTGGGCGTTGATTAATCCAAAAGATAGGGGAGGGTCTAAGAGGAATATCTAGGAGTGTCTAGGAGGGGTCCAAGGGGGAAATTATTCATGGGTATTAATCCAAACTCACATTCCTAAATTTTATTATCATTATGTATTAAACTTGTATTTGTTCTTTGAGTGTGGAAGAGCCCAATCATTGAATTCATGCAAGTGGGTGGGTGTGAGGACTCACATCCCATAGTTATTGGAAGCATGGGATTGAGTACAATCAGTTTGGGGAAAAGTGTAACTCAAGTAAGTAATCCAAAGAGAGTAAATTTGTATGGGCAGTTACAACAATTTTAGACAACCATGTTTTGGAATGAAAAACAAGAAGTGAACAACAAAGAAGAGAATTAGAGCTAGAGAAACCATGGAGGGTGAATTATAGAGCATATTTGGAGCAGAAGATTAAAGAGCTAGGTTATTAAGCCTGAAGAGTGAACTCTTGTGTGAGTTTCCCTGTAACAACAAGTGATTGCTAATGTTTTCTTGGTAGTTTTCCTAGAAGTGATGTCCCTTGAGTTTCCTAGTAGTGAGATTCCCAGTTACTTGTGTCAAAGAGACCTTGATAAACAAATGGGATGCCCAATGGATTGAGAGTAGTGAAGGGGTATATTCCTTGGGTTGGGTAGATAAAAAGGAAGAGAACCAGTGGAAAACCGAGATAGTTGTAGGAGAATACCAGTGGGTTTTTGGATTCTCCGAGCTGTGAGTGGACAGTGAGAAACCACCCTCTTTTGTGGATTGCTAACCCCAACTCAAGGGTGACTTGTTGTTGAGATCTAGAACAACAATTCTATGGTTGGGTGACTTACTGGTCGAAATTCATGTTTTGATGGTCGCTAAAGAGTTGGGAGAATTTTGATGGATCGATGATCGAGATTGTGTTTGATTTCAAATCAACGGCCCAGATTCATTGTAAATAGATTTAAAGAATTATACGGTTTTTTGAAGTTTGGCAAGGTCTAGAAGATCGACTACCGAGATTCATTTTCAACAATTGGGAAAATGATACAGATCGACGGTCTGGATTCGTTTTAGAATGTTTGGAAGTTGGAGTAGATTAATGGTCAAGATCATTATGAATGGAATATCAACGACCTAGATTCATCTGAGATTTGATCGAAAATTTCTAAGTGTTGGAGTTCGCCAAAAGAATTTGTCGATGGTCAATGGTCAGATTGGCGAGATTTGCGAAGAGTTTTTAGTTTTCCAATAGAAAATGTCGATGTCGATGATTGGGGTCGGTAGATGAAATTTTTCGTGCATCCAAGAAAAATTGTCGATGGTCGATGGTTAAGGGTCGACAGAATTACCAAGGTGTTCGGTTCATCTAAAGGAAGTTGAAGATCATTGACGAAGAAAAGAGGAGGATGATGTGTCATGCCATGTCAACATCCATGTGTCATTCCACATTAGTCAATTTTTCATGTCAGGACCCACATGTCATGCCACATCATCTTGGTTTCCATGTTAGCCAAGAAAAGGTTGATGGTCGATGGTTGGGTCAACTAGTTTAGTAATGTCTTGCAAGTCGGTTGTGTTATCGCACAATTTGTACTTGCCCAAAGCCCAAGGTAAGTAAGGAAAGGTTGGCGTAACAAGGGGGTGACCTATCATTGTCACCTTAATAGGAAACCCCTTTCTATTTAGGAGTATGTTAATATTACCCCAAGGGAGACGTCCCTAGTGACCTAAAGGGCTAATGAACTAAGACAAAAAATCAAGAATACCCCACTCTCACTGGTCACTCAAGTCAAAAGGTTATTTATGTATTCAAGAGATGAAGCAAAAGTAAAGATAAAGTGTACCTGCCCAGAACAAGACAACAAAGAAAAAATATGACAACTTTCAAGTACAAAATGATGTTAGTACTTCATAAGACCATGAAACTTTGAAATATAAGCTAGCTGATATAAAATTGCAGCGATATGAAATTTTACAAAAACAACAAGTATTTTATAACAACTGCAAGAAATATGCCTTAGAATTGCTTGAAAAGACATTGAAAAAGTAGTTTTAACTAGGCAAGATGATACTCAATTGTCACAAGCATTTTCTACAGTGTCTAGCTAGCATTAAATGTCAACTTTGCAGAAAATTTTCTGCAGTTAGATTGTTGTAGCAATCTTTTGTAACAACAAGAAGTATTAATGCTCATAATTGCAATAAAATATCATGGAAACTTAGCATTTATCAAGTAGACTGTTGGGAAATTATTACAATCAATTTCTGAGTGAGTTAGATGTGATTTATGTAGGTGTATGCAGAAAATTAGTATAGATTAGTATGGATGTAGCAATGATTTGCAACAACAAGAAGTTAACTAGTGAATTAGTCTAATTTAGAGTTAGTAGAAGTTAGCAAAAGCTTCAAGGAAGAGAGTTTAAGTGTTTGTTTGATCTCTCTATAAGAGAGTGTAAGGACTAGTGCCTTTAAAGGGTTATGGAGTCAAGAGTTTCAACAAACATTCATTTGGAGTAAACAAAAAAATGATTATGTTATCCAAGTAAAAGATGAATCTAAGAAGAGTAGTAATGTAAGTCTTCTTAAGATTTAACTTTTGGGGAGGAGAGCTACTAGGGAGTAGGCACTTCTAGGCCCTAACGGTTTTCCTCCTCCTTAGATAGTTGAAGAAATATTTAGATGCAATTACAATTGATCAAGACCTCTAAAGAGATAGCACTTTAGGGCTTTAGAGTCTTGTGAATATAAACCAACTAGGCTAAGTCTAGCAAATACAAAGTGAAGAAGTAGTAACTTAAGTTCTTCACTTCTAGGGTTTATCAAGCATGCATTTTCATAATCTTTATCATGAGCAAGCAAATATACTAGAACCATTCAAGAGTAATGAAAAAAAGCAGATTTACTTACTTCACCAAGAATAATCATGCATGAAAACACTAGATTACCAATTGACTTCACCAAAATTGATCCAAGTTGCAAGTAGAAGGCTCCAAAAGAGAGGTGTGCATCACAATTTCAGCCAATAAACCCTAAGTAGGGTGCAAATTTTAGTCCCCTCTTCTTGTGTGAGGAGTTGTGATGTTAAAATGAGAGTACGTTATGCTTATTTATACAAAATTTTGACCTTTAATTAATTTTCAGGTCAAAATAAGGTCGACTTGGCCATTTTCCAATAAAATTCAAATTTGACATAATTAAAATTAATTTGCCTCTAAAGACACCTTCAAGGGTGACATCATGCCCTTCTAGGGTGATGTTGAGGCCCATAGGTTGAATGTTGAGCTAGAAATGTGGGATGTTTGGCCCCTAAAATCCCCAGATGAAGCCCACACATTCCACCAGTCTCATAAATGCCTCCAAAATGAAAACCCTAGCTCTAGATGACGTCTAGGGTCATGATGGTGATGTCTAGGGCCCTCAAGGGCCAACGCCCATGTGGAAGAGCAAGGTCCCCTTGGTTCTAGGTCTACCAGGGTGCCTCTAAAGGCAACATCCTTCTTTTTCCCGGTGAAAATCTTCAATTCCTTCTTACCCCTGGCTCGGGTTGCAACATCCATCTATGGTATTTAAGCCCCCATGAAGGTCTGAGCTAATCATTCCCTCATGTGTACCTATCCACTGGGAAAGGTCCTACAACAACAACAAGTATGCCCTCCATGGGTTCATAAGTCACAGGGATCATAGCATGTAAATCACATCCAATAATTAAATTCCCAAACATGTGCATCAAACCCCCCTTAACCCAGGCAAATGCTCAAAGACATTATGCAATTTGACAAGTTAATTTTGGAGAAGGTCTCAGAGCGTTCTATTGGGATAATCCCCCTTAAGTTTGGGGTGTTTCCCAAGTGGGATCTAATCCAAGTCATGTAAGTGTATGAGGTGGCATGGGGTAAGTGTTTGGGCATGAGGTGCATATAATAACAGGGAAATGTAAGCCTTACCTATGGGTTCCTTTGTAGAGGGAGAGTTGCACCTTGTCATGAATGCAATTGTTTCATAACCCATTCATTGCCTTTTATTCTTATATTTATTTCTTTTTATCTTTTTCTTTCGAGGGAAAAGTTGAGGGCCATTTTCCTGGCTTGATTACTAGAGGTGACAACGTTATCCACAAACACTTCATGGAAATGAGAATCTTGGCTCGTTATGAGACCCCCTTTCTCTTGGCTATGCCACCAATAGCCGCTACCCTAGTTTGATGTCTAGATAGGTGGTAGGGTCATACCACTACATACCTATGGTCATAATATGATCCGTTGGATCTTTTAAATGATTATGGTTGAGTTTTAAACTTGCATGTATGAATTAACCAATTGAGAATTTAATGAAAGAATGAGGAAGGAAGAGGATTATAATAGTCAAATACACATATGCAGATCTGAAAAGAATAATAAACAACAAACCATAAGAACGCAGGTTGATAACGGAGTTCGGCACAACTTTTGCCTACGTCTCCGGGCCTTTTCATTGTGGGGGAGGCTTCTTTATTTCTGCTCAAGTGCTCAAAATTACATCTCAGCAATGCCAAGTGGCTACAAGACTGATTTGGTCTTGTTGTCCCAGATCTCAAGAACCCTGCAAAAGAAACGACATGCAAAACTGATGCTCCAAGCTCCCAGAAACGATCCGACAGCGTCTCCACCTCAAAGGCTTCCCTGCATCAAACTGACTTTGGCTTGGCTTTCCTTTAGCATAACTCTGCTCTGAATGATTTTCTTTGGCCTCAAACAGGCCTGGTTTATATAGGCTTGGAGTTGGTTTCACATCCCCAACTTCCTCCAAGAATCTGGCCTCCAAAAATGCCCAATATCCCCCAAAAATGGAAGAAATCAATTAAAAATAGGCACAATTATTAATAAAAACCAAATTTCGTTGGATAAAATCCACTTTAGTAAAGTTTTGGGCGCTAGGCTCCCAATTCCCGGTCGCGCGCCCTTTTATTTGGTCACATGGGTGGCCATGTGGCCAAGCGCCATGCGCTAGCCACCCCATTCTCGCACCTGCTCCCGGTCATGTGGCGCTATATATGGCCACGGGCCAACTGTGTTAACAAAACCCGCGCCCTCGTCGGTGTAGCTCCAGGTCGTATGCACCTATAATAGGCCCATGGGCCAACTTGTTACAACCGCCCCGCGTTATATGTGTAAGCCCCGGTTTATTGGGCTATGGTTCCATTTGTATGATTCGCGCTGAGGGCTGGGGCTAGGCCCCCGCCCTTTTTCCCGCCATATGAAACTTAATATTAATTTAAATACAAAACTTGCCGTTGTTATAACAAGTACCACCCGTTGCCCGAGTGGTTAGCCCGAGCTTGTTAAATCGTTGCTTGCCCGGAGGTCACGGGTTCGACCCCCGGCGACATACCAAACCAATTTTGTATTGCAACCAAACAACCAATGATGGGGTGCCACGTGGAAGCCCTTGACTGGGCCACGTGGCACCCTTACCAACCAACTGAATCTTGCCACGTGTCGCGTACTGATTGGCCCTCGTGCATGCCACGTCATCCCGTCGTACGCCACCTGTCAGACTGCCGTGCTGCCACGTGTTTCTGCCGTACAACCCAGTCACTTGCCGCGTCAGCTGCCACGTCATCATGCTGACGTCATCCTGCCACATGTCACCCTGTCAGTGGTGACACGTGTCACCGCCGTACTGGTCCAACTGTACCTCCAAACGGCCAAATCCGTCTGACACGTGTTGCCTCCTGGTGATGCCACGTGTCGTCATCCAGGATGCCGCGTGTCGCAATCTGATACCGCCACGTCAGCTGTACGGACGTGCCACGTGGACTGTACGGACTGTACAGTCATCCCCTTTTTTTCCCTATTTGAATTTTCAAACAGAACGTGATATCTCCTCCATACAGACTTTGTTTTAGAAATTAAATATACCACCGGAATCAGGAAGACGAGACGGACGCAATGGCAGAGTTTTCGTCGCATTCCGAGCACTTTCATTTTTGAGCATTTTTCAAGCCCTATCAGGCTTCTGGATCCGATTTCAGATCATAATAGGTCATCTCATGATGAGACCTCCTATCCATCAACTAGTACCTTGATTGTTTATGCATCTTATGGGTCCCGTTTTGTTACTGAGAATCCTTTCACTGTTTTCTCAGGGATCCCTAGGCGAAGCATCTCAAAGGTTTCAACATTGGCTTTTAACCCTTGCCAACTACTTTTACCTTCTAGGCATTTAGCCCCTTCTTCCCACAAGGCAAGGTACAACCCTTCCTAGCGTAGCCAATCCCAATTCACAAACAATGATAGGGGAGATAGAAGGAATAAAGATGGAAAGTGGTAAGTATGGAGGGACAGACAATGAATTTTCACAGATCCACCCAGTGAAAACCCATCCTAAAGGGAAATCAACTTACTAGGGCATCATGTCACCCCTCCAGGTATGAACGAGGCAAAGAGTATAATTTCCAAGCAAACATCATGAAACAAAGAAGGATTCAATACGACATATTCAAGTACTTCAAAAAATCGGAGTGATACATACCATGATACTCGGACTCATTACCTCATGGAGCAAGACCAACCGCTACTTCAAGACCAAGTTGGTGGGATGGATAATGTTGTTGGTGATAAATGGACTGTACTGAAGAGAACAGGGTCCATGCTCAAGTTTTCTAGCTCTCGACACTCCATGTCTAGGACCTATGGACCTTGAGACGTGATCTCCTTAGTTATCCCTAGGCTAGGGGATAACATCTGGTTCCAACTCGGGGACATGTTCTCACCGTAGAGCTTATGAGAACATCAACATCTCTAGTATGACCTGTGCCTGTTAAATATCAACAAAGGGTATTAGTAATACTTAGGTTGGTGATATCACCCCTTGTTCATATATAATATAATAATAATAAATCATCTCTAATATAGCATGTGATCACAAGTATACATATATACATAATGAAACAATATAATATGAAAATGAAAGTACAAATATGCTATCATGATATGAAGATGGTATATATAATGGATGCAAATGCCTACCTACCTCTACTTACCTGTTGGTTGAATGATAGGTGTATTCATACAACCAGTGAAACCATCCTAACAATACCTCATAATACATGCCTATGTGCTTCATCATAAACCAAAACAATGACAAGTCAAGCACAAAAATAACATGAGTTAGAGCATGCATCATATCATAAGAAGTCGTAAAGTCTAGCTCATGGAGGCGGGAGGGAGGGACAAAATTATGCCAAGTTACACTTCTAGGAAAGTGCTCAAACAATCTCAGAAAGGGATCATGAAAAATCAAAGGATCAAAAGACTGACTCAAAGAGTCTGAAGGTTGGCTACCTTGGACGTCATTACATCCTGAGGTCTGGGAAGGGACTAGCAAGAACCTAGAGGACGACTGACAATTTTTTAAGGGAAAGCTAAAAGACTGAGATAACAAACTTATTCTTAAGGTATTCAACATACCCTTGAATTCTAAAAGAAGGCTCTTCCCTAGAGAAAACTTGGGAAAAGGGACATGTTTCCCAATTTCATCCTTAGTGTCATAACGAGGTAAAGTAATTGAAAGGAGCTGGAAAAACTTGTCATAAGTATCCTTCTTTAAGCAAGCAACATCCTTACCCTTATCAAGATTTGAACATAACAATGGTTGATAATCTTCTTTATAGAATAAATCCAAGTGCTCAAAGGAAGACTCATCAAAATCCTCAAGGTATGAATGGAAATCATCATGAAAACATAACACCAAGTAATCCTTGGGTGTTTGGAAAATGCATGTAACTGTGTCATCTCCTTGTTGCCATATGTTAGAATTATTAGTAACCTAATATGATAGTTGTAAAGGAAACTTTTGGAAATCATCCTCAATATCGTAAATAGGGTCCCCATCATAGTCAATCTCATCCCATTTACGTTTCCCGACATGTATGAAATCGTCAATATTATCAACCATGTTATTTCCTTCATCATAAAATGAAGGGATTAAAGCATCCAAAGGCTCCTCTAACACTTCTTTTCTTTCCATATCACAAAATAAAGCTTCATAAAAATCTTGAAAAGGGAAACAACTCACCATATTCACTTCTTCTTGTGCAGGAGCGTCGAAGATTTGGATAACTTCATCAAATGGAGGAGTAAGAATCAATGCCTCGTCCTCATGAATTTCCCTTACATCTTCAGCTTTATAATATGGATTATCTAGCTCATCCAAGGGTTCCCTTTTGTCTTCACCCTCTGAATCATAGAATAAGGTATCATCAAAAACCTGATCCTCTTCTTCTTGTGCAAGAGGAAAAGGATTTGGGATGGCTTCATCAGGGGGAGGAGCACACATTAATACTTCATCATCATGTTTAATATCTTTAGGCTCTCACTCTTCAACCAGGTCCTCATTATCCTCGCTAGAAGCATGAGTAAATTATTGTTCTTCCCCATGGGATTGATAACCTTCATCAAGATCCCTATCCTCAACCTCTTTTTGATCGATGTCTTGCTCCAAAACTTTCGGGGTTTCTTCGATAGAGGTCTCAAGGGAAGGTATTCTCTTGTGAATATCCAGCGTATCTTTGGGCTCACCGATCTTGAATTATATAACAAAGCATTGTTCTTCCTTGGATGAGGAGATGTTGGCTTTGACTTATGTGGCCATGTCATAAGCGTCTTGGATTGTTCTAGGAGGTTTGTCTCTGATAGGGAAACCTATTTGTCCTATAAAGGCTTTGGTGTAAATAAAGAGAAGAAATTTGTTTGATGGGTGATGGCTTGTTGGGATCTGTTGTATTAGCCTCTCAAATTTATCATGAAATTCCCTAAAAGTTTCATTCTCATTCTTCTTTATGTAATTAAGTTTTTTTAGCAAAACCAAAGTTGATATTCCATCTCTTGAGGAATACCTCTTGTAATTGACCCATGGATATAATAATAGCATCAGGGACGCCATCATACCATCTCCTAGTATTATCATGAAGAGTAGCAGAGACAAGTTTCATTGCTAGGTCTTCAGCGTCATCACTGATAGGGTGGAGTTGAAAGAAAGCATAAAAGTCACGCATATGGTTCTCAACATTCTCTTTATCACTACCAGTGAATTTAGGGAGCCATTTTACATACCATGGAGGCATTCATCTAGGATACCCTGGTATTTTACTCATATCCAAGGGTTTAAAATTACTCGGGTCCCATTGACAAGCCATGATTGGATTTGTTATTAGTGGAGTCGCCAGATAATCCTTCTAGGGATCATTAAAGGGAAAAGAGGGAATCACCCTTAGCGGATTCACCAGGTAAGCTTCATGAAGTAAATTCTTTGGATAAAGGCTTACTAAAAAAGTGTCGTTAGAGGAAAATTGACTCGATGTTCCCCGACAACGGCACCAAAAATGTTATCGCACAATCTGTACTTCACCAAATCCCAAGGAAAGTGAGGCAAGATTGTCGTAACAAGGGGGTGACCTATCACTGTCACCTTAATAGGAAACCCCTTTCTGTTTAGGAGTATGTTAATATTACCCCAAGGGAGACGTCCCTAGTGACCTAAAGGGTTGATGAAATAAGACAAAAAATAAATAATACCCCCCTCTCACTGGTCACTCAAGTCAAAAGTTTCTTTACGTATTTAAGAGATAAAGAAAAAGTAAAGATGAAGTGTACCTACCTAGAACAAGACAACAAAGCAAAAATATGGCAGCTTTCAAGTACAAAATGATGTTAGTGCTTCATAAGGCCATGAACCTTTGAAATATAAGCTAGTTGATATAAAATTGCAACAATATGAAAGTTTACAACAACAATAAGTATTTTATAACAGTTGCAAGAAATATGCCTTAGAATTGCTTGAAAAGACAATGAAAAAGTAGTTTTAACTAAGCAAGATGATAATCAATTGTCACAAGCAATTTCTGTAGTGTCTAGCTAGAATTAAATGTCAGTTTTGCAGAAAATGTGCTGCAGTTAGATGGCTGTAGCAATATTTTGTAACAACAACAAGTATTAGTGCTCATAATTGAAATGAACTATCATGGAAACTTAGCATTTATCAAGCAAATTGTTGGGAAATTATCACAAGAAATTTCTGAGTGAGTTAGATGTGAGTTATGTAGGTGTATGCAGAAAATTAGTATAGATTAGTATGGTTGTAGCAGTGATTTGCAACAATAGAAAGTTAACTAGTGAATTATTCTAATTTAGAGTTAGTAGAAGTTAGCAAAAGCTTCAAGGAAGAGAGTTTGAGTGTTTGTTTGATCTCTCTATAAGAGAGTGTAAGGACTAGTGCCTTTAAAGGGTTATGGAGTCAAGAGTTTCAACAAACATTCATTTGGAGTAAACAACAAAATGGTTATGTTATCCAAGTAAAATATGAACCTAAGAAGATTAGTAACTTAAGTCTTCTTAAGATTTAACTTTTGGGGAGGAGAGCTACTAGGGAGTAGGCACTTCTAGGCCCCGACAATTCTCCTCCTTCTTAGATAGTTGAAGAAATATTTAGATGCAATTACAATTGATCAAGACCTATAAAGAGCTATCACTTTAGGGCTTTAGAGACTTGTCAATATAAACCAACTAGGCTAAGTCTAGCAAATACAAAGTGAAGAAGTAGTAACTTAAGTTCTTCACTTCTAGGGTTTATCAAGCATGCAATTTCATAATCTTTATCATGAGCAAGAAAATATACCATAACCATTCAAGAGCAATGAAAAAAACAAGATTTACTTACTTCACCAAGAATAATCATGCATGAAAACACTAGATTACCAATTGACTTCACCAAAATTGATCCAAGTTGCAAGTAGAAGGCTCCTAAAGAGAGGTGTGCATCACAATTTCAGCCAATAAACCCTAAGTAGGGCGCAAATTTCAGTCCCATCCTCTTGTGTGAGGAGTTGTGATGTTAAAATGAGAGTAATTTATGTTTATTTATACAAAATTTTGACCTTTAATTAATTTTCAGGTCAAAATAAGGCCGACCTGGCCATTTTACAATAAAATTAAAATTTGACATAATTAAAATTAATTTGCATCTAAAGACACCTCCAAGGGTGACATCATGCCCTTCTAGGGTGACATTGAGGCCCATAGGTGGAACATTGAGCTAGAAATGTGGGACACTTGGCCTCTAGAAGCCACAGATGATGCCCACACGTGCCACCAGGCTCATAAATGCCTCAAAAATGAAAACCCTAGATCTGGATGATGTCTAGGGTCATGATGGTGATGTCCAAGGCCCTCAAGGGCCAACATCCATGTGGAAGAGTAGGGTCCCCTTGTGTCTAGGTCTTCCAGGGTGCCTCCAAAGGAAACATCCTTCTTTTTCCCAGTGCAAATATTCAATTTCTTCTTACCCCTCGATGGGGTTGCAACATCCATCTGTGGGCTTTAAGCCCCCATGAAGTTTCGAGCTAATCATTCCCTCATGTGTACCTGTCCACCAGGAAAGGTCCTGTAACAACAATAAGTACACCCTCCAAGGGTTCATAAGTCACAAGGATCGTAACATGTAAATCACATCCAATAATTAAATTACCCAAACATGTGTGTCAAGCCCCCCTTAACCCGGACAAATGCTCAAAGACGTTATGCAATTTGACAAGTTAGGTTTGGAGAAGGTCTCAGGGTGTCCTATTGGTATAATCTCCTTTAAGTTTGGGGTGTTTGCCAGGTGGGATCTAATCCAAGTCATGTAAGCATATGATGTGGCATGGGGTAAGTGTTTGGGCATGGGGTGCATGTAATAACAAGGAATTGTAAAGCCTTACCTGTGGGTTCCTTTGTAGAGGGGGAGTTGCACCTTTTCATGAATGTAATTTTTTCCTAGACCATTCATTGCCTTTTATTCTTAGATTTATTTCTTTTGATATTTTTCTTTGAAGGGAAAAGCTGAGGGCCACTGTCCTGGCTTGATGACCAGAGGTGACAACGTTATCCACAAACACTTCATGGAAATGAGAGGGTTGGATCGTGATGAGACCCCCTTTCTCTTGGCTATGCCACCAAGATCCATTACCCTAGCTTGATGGCCAGATAGGTGGTAGTGTCATACCGCTACATTTCCATGGTCATAATAGGTCGGCTCATGATGAGACCTATCCATCAACTAGTACCTTGAGTGTTTATGCATCTTATGGGTCATGTTTTCTTACCGAGAAGTATTTCATTGTTTTCTTGGGGATCCCTGGGCGAAGAATCTCAAAGGTTTCAACATTGTCTTTTAACTCTTGCCAACTACTTTTACCCTCTAGGCCTTTATCCCCTTCTTCCCACAAGGCAAGGTACAACCCTTCCTAGCGTAGCCAATCCCAATGCCCAAACAAGGATAGGGGAGATGGAAGGAATAAATATGGAAAGTGGTAAGTATGGAGGGATGAATGATGAATTTTCACAGATCCACTCAGTGGCAACCCATCCTAAAGGAAAATCAACTTACTAGGGCATCATGTCACCCCTCCAAGTATGAAAGATTCAAAGAGCATAATTTCGAAGCAAACATCATGAAATGAAGAAGGATTCAATACAACATATTCAATTGCTTCAAAAAATCGGAGTGATACATACCATGATACCCAGACTCATTACCTCATGGAGCAAGACCAACCACTACTTTAGGACCAAGCTGGTGGGATGGATACTATTGTTGGTGATAAATGGATTACACTGAAGAAAAGAGGGGCCATGTTCAAGTCATCTAGCTCTCGATACTCCATGTCTAGGACCTGTGGGCCTCGAGACATGATCTCCTTAGTTATCCCTAGGGTAGGGGATAATAGGTTGTCGAAGGAAAGGGCCAATGGTCGATGGACGATCTAGTAGTTTTGGTAGAGTCTTACGTGCATCCAAAGGAAAACATCGATCACAGATCGTTGATCAAGTTTAAATAAACAGTCTAGATTGCTTTGATTTGAGATCAACAATGGAGATTCATTTGCAGGCATGGGCAAGGTTAAGGGGATCAATGGCTAAGATTATTCTTTATTTTTGGATCAACGCTGCAGATTAAAATACTGTTATAACAGTAAATCAGTCAATTTTCTACAAATTTCTCCACTTTTCGAAAGTCTTCAACTTGCAGGGGCATTTTGAGGCCCTAAACATTGTTTTTAGGAAAAAAAAAAAATTGAAACTATAAGTACCAAAGGTACTAGATATATCTTGTGTATATTAAATAA
Organism: Picea sitchensis; assembly: GCA_010110895.2. Taxonomy (NCBI): domain Eukaryota; kingdom Viridiplantae; phylum Streptophyta; class Pinopsida; order Pinales; family Pinaceae; genus Picea; species Picea sitchensis. Next base: position 496 of record SNQJ01S0211287.1, on the reverse strand, counting down.
AAGAACTCAGAGATAGATTTCCAATGAGATATCCCAAGCACAAAACAAAGTTCATATGAGAAAGTTACAATATGAACAATTAAGGGTATAATTTTGGCACCAATTTACTTCCAGAGGGCATAACTTCTTGCTCAGAACTTCGTTTTGGGAACATGAGTTGTGTATGGAAAGATTATGAACCATAGAATACAACCATAGATCCATATTTGGAATCTAGACACATAAAACTGTGTATGAAGAGAAAGAAGACACCTGTAGCATACAAAAATAAAATGAGAAAACAATATAAACTTCTGAAGACCATAACTTTAATCTCGGAGCTCAGATTTGAGAAAATGAATATTTTCTGGAAAGGTATTGAGGAGGAGAAGATAGATATCTACCCAAAATTTTGAATTGGGAACCACAATTTTCTCAGAAATTAATAAAGCAATTTTACGACAATAAAAACAAAGCCATGAGTGGAAATTACAAGTTGTGAAAGTTGTAACTTTTC
>SNQJ01S0211286.1:3234-15918 GCA_010110895.2 Picea sitchensis | reverse complement strand
CTATTTTGAGTCAGGATCAAACTTGGGAAGTCATTTCTCCGAGTGTTTAGGTAAAGGATGCTGAGCTCCAGGTACAGCTACGGCATCCTGATCAAGACAAGGTCTAGCAGGTTTGTTCTGATTTTCCATTGGTGTAGTGGGTGTGGAAGGATGAGAAGGGGAATTTTCTTCGTCAGAGGAATCTCCTCCAGAAGAGGAAGGAGACGATGGAGGTGGTGAAGGGGGTATACCAGATCCTCCTGCAGCAGGATTTAAGATTGGATCTGTAGGATTCACAGTGAGATAAGTGCTTCCTAATTGTTCTCTGATATCAGAGAAATCCAAAGGTTGGTCCAATGGACGGTTAGGTTGCCTCAAATGGGCCAAGGCACTATGAGTTCTTATAAGATATTGACGGACAATCTCTTGGATGTCACCACCTGTAGGTTTAGGGGTTGCTAGCTCAACTGTGATATGTGGATCGTCGGTTGAAGTGATTGTTGTTTGAAGGGGAATATCATCATTCGAATGGCTTCTAGTCACTATAGGTGAGTGATTAGGTGGAGGAGGAATCTTGTTACTGCCTCATGCCATTAATTAAATTCAGGCCCTCTTTCTAGTGCCATTTGTTGATGGGCGAAATTGACCGTCCGTCAACTGGGAGAGTGGAACCGATCCGGGGTTGTCTAATAACCCAAGACGTTTGGAATGAACCACCCTGACGGGTTTNCCTAAGAAAAAAAAAAAAAAAAACTACTCTAAACTAACTAATCTAACTAAAAATAACTATTAAAACAAACTAAAAAAAAAATAACTATTCTATATATACAATCTACTATTTAATACTATACTAACTCTAACTAATTAAATATCTAACTACTAACGGAAATAAAACTTATTCACAAAATGTACAATATCTACAATTTACAGATTTGAAAGAAAACCTTAAAATACTCATTTATATTCTGCCCTAAGACAGAGGGAGATATTTTTTGTTGATTTTATATTTTTATGAACAGGAAATAAAACAAAAAACTAACTAAACTAAATAACTAAAATACTAATTCTAACTACAAATCTAAACTAATATATTTATCTAACTAAACTACTAATATTATACTAACACATTAACCAAACAAATAAATAACAAACTGACCTGGAGAATTGCTCCAGATTTGTCCTGTATGAAATGATTGTCTTAGTTGATCGGAGGGAGAAAACCCGCACCGAATTATCCAGGTGCTTGTCGTAAACAATAATTTACAGTGCTCTTCAAATATGATTACAGCACAAACAAGACATAAAAATTACAACAATCTTATGATTTATAAATCTTCACAGTTAGATAAACCTGTATGCAAAGATCTATACGAAATGATTCAATTAACGAAGAAGAGAAATCTGTGATTCATTAACTGAAACACAGTAATTGTTGTATTTTTTAAGTAATGAAAGAAATCAGATGTGGATAACAGATTAATTAAATCATATCATTCTGCAATAGGTTACGATAGCTAAAGTAGTCTATAATCAACTGCAAACGACATGCATAAACTTGAAACAAAAGATTGATATATTGAAAGCGAAAGCTGTAGCTAAACATCAACTCTTTTCTCAGTTTGTATTAGAAATCCATAGCCTGTTTATCCCACAAGTGAGGATGATCTTATTACAAAAAATAATAAGTATTTAAAGACCTTCCACAGGGTAAAACATCCCTGTGGAAGTTATCAAAACTGTTTACAGAAAATCTGGGAAATATCCCAAGTCTGAATAAACTAGGAACCTAAAATAAAAAATAAATTACACAAATATATCCTAGACTGTCCAACATGCACAATGCAATTTGGATGTACCTGAAAGAGGTAAAAAATGGACAAGTTAGGAGGATATTTTCTTAATGAAAATGATAAAAATCTAATTCTATAAACTAGCTACAAAATCTTGCGATTTTGTAGCTGGTCTAAATCAGACACAAAATCAGCATTAAAATCAATTCAAATCTTTGAAAATTCATTCAAACTATCAAAAGATACTTGATTTCTAAAATCCTTATTCAAATCGACACTTATATTCAATTTGAACAAACTGAATCAAACGATAAACTCGATAGCTATACTTTGTTTAATTCGTTACCAATTCAGGCATACAAAATCATATCGAACAGTAATGGAATCATATGAAATTGAAGTCGATACAGTTAAACCAATCATAGGCAATTGTTTATACTGCCTCATCAACAGGAAACACAATCGAATCCATACGAAAACACCAATATCATTTTCAAATTGATATAACTGTATTAACATAAATAATCGATCCATGTCATTAGTGAATCAAATCAAGACTGGTGTGTAAATTAACTCAAATGAAATCATAACAGGATCTGTAGGAATTGTCCATCGTTTGTTATTGCTAATTGGGGTAGAAAAATTCGATTAACATTCAACGAAATTATTAGTCGAATTTATTTCAAAACGAACTATTAACCGAATTCGACAGAGATAGCATATGTCGATCTGGGTTCAACCAACTCGTTTTGAAAATTAAAATTAAACAGAGCAGTATCAAGTCTATTTTTTATATGAATCCAACTCATAAAAACAATCGTACTAACTGAAGATACACATCAATGCAATCAAGACAAGAGCGAATTGAACAGTTGGATTTTAACATAATTGTTGTGAATCAAAACCGTTCCATGATCCGGGCGTAGATATCTTTTGCACATGCTTAAATGAGAATATCATTTTCATACAAAACATAGTCGTTCTTTCCAAATCGGAGTCAATCAGAGTTGTATTCCTGATTTAGAAGATTACATCACATCAATTCAAACTCACGAAGTCGTTCTAAAATCACAGCATACAAACTAAATCAGAGCCGATATAATCCAACGATAATGAAATCATATCAAATCAAAACATAGTCGTGCTCTAATTTTAGCATGAAAACCTCCTGTTCAGATTAGATACAAACAAATCCAATCGAAAGCAAACCATTGATTTCCTTAACTCAAACCAAACAGACAAACGAATCAAAACAAATGAAAACCTATCAATTGCTAAACTGGGCATGAGCAAATCGTGTATCCAAATCAAAATTTCATTTAATTTTAGCAAAGCGAAAACAATGTACAGGATGAACAACATTATGACAGAGCCATTACGAATGATGGACAGAGCTATTTGAAACCAAACTCACATCATTATATTAATCCGAGCAATTCACAAAACGAAATTGATACCTAAATTGATACCTCGATGATGAGAAGACAACTTGATCATGACATTTTGGAATTGACGACGGCTGTAGCCGATTTGACATTCCTAAAAATGATGGAACTAGTGGTTTTCTACTTCTTATCATTTGCTTGAAACTTGTCCCTTTGTCTTGTCAATACTATAACTTGGTTTTCCAACGCTTTGATTTTTTATTGAAGTAAAGGAACGTCTATATAGTATCGTTCCAACCACACATCACATTGGTCACATGACGACTTTCCGGGCTTCGAAAATGCAGGTGAGTGTTTGGTTAAATTGCCGAGGGTTTCGTTAGATAGCTTGATCCTAGGGGAGCTAGGATTGTTCCTTAGGCAAGGGGGTAGATTAGAAATGAATTCATAGGGTGGCTCGGAGCACATACCTTGGGAGTAAGGGTACTCACTAGCTAGGAAGCGTTCGATGTCAGAGTCCGAGTCTTCACTGAGGACTATGGGTTTCTGCTCAGCACTAGGTTTTGGCTTATTCCTAGCCATTCTCGAGATAATCCGAGCATTCTTTTTACCTTTGCCATCAACAGTAGGGTTTCCCTTAACCTTTTTGCTCACATGCTTTTTTATAGCCTCAGCCTTCTCAGTTAAGACATCAGGTAAGTCAATATCAGGGTCGACCAAGGGTTTAGGAGAGGGCAGTAAGACATGGAAGGGCACGGGTGGCTTGACCTTGGTTTTAATAACCACGGGCTTGTCAACTTGGACGGGCTCCGCATCAGCAAAAGCATTCCAAGAGATAAAATCTTGCCAACTATCACCGTGGAGATTTAAGTGATGAACCACGATGAGTCTGATTAGGCCATGGTGGAACAAGCTATTTTTGGCCTTTTCTCGTTTAAACCTTTTTGACATTTTATAAAGGTTACGCTGGAAGTAAAAGGGCATATTCAATGGATACCCCATAAAATTCATTAACAGTCAAAGGTGATAAACGAAGACCAGTCCATATCAACCCTCACAGGTCACGAATTATTTAACCACCATCAAAAGATCATGCCATCTTGGTTTAAGCATGGAAATCGTCATACCTCTGTCACAGGATGTGATTTTTCGTGAGACGAATAGTAGTGGCCATGGGACCTCCTCGACTTTAGAGTTTTTGAACCATCGCTGGCCCGTGGCTGCTAACCCCGTGGCAGAGCTAATGAACTCTTCATTGATTTCAAGCTGAATTTCACCTACCTTGGCCCTACAGCCATCAAAAGTTAGGGCGAACTGTTGTGCAACAAATAGATTAAAACCCTCAAACCGTTGTACAAAGGTGAGCCAACCGCTATCCTCTAAGTCTTTCCGAGCATTGTCGAACAGTAGCAAGGCTTGGCTACCGTTCGGCTCAATTCGCACCACTGGTGCCATGGGGAAGAGTACATGGTGAACGAGCCAGGGTTTGAATGCAACATACACCGGAGAAGAACGCTCGAAGGATTACCCCAGCTAACAGAGGTGAAACAGGGATAGGAGCAACATTAATGACATCGTGCGAAGGTGGTGGAGCTATTTGCTGGCCATGCAAAATAGTCATTACAAAGGTACGACCGCTGACGCTTTCAACTATACAAATCCCAACGCTCATGTGTTATAACTATGCCATTTCAATCAATCCATTGAAACCTTTGGTAAGTGGATAAACCATGCACACAATCAAATGTTATGCCATAGTTTTAAAACCAAACACATAAATCAAAACCAATACCAGGTGTTGGACCAATGCGCCAATGCGTTTTGATAACATGAACTAGGTGTCATATTAAATTATATATATCAAGGGTTTAACCATAACACCTATGTATTTTTATGAAACCAGTGGTCAAGTATATCAAATCAAAGAACATATAAATCCAATTACCAATGCATCACAACCTCAATTAATCATGAAATGAAATTACATAATCAATCAAATAATGTCCAATGAGTACAGATCAAAAAGTTTTGCCAACTGCATAATGATAAGTAAAATGTAAGCACAATGGGCATATCGACCAGAATGATAACAACAATTCAATAATGATTTTAATGCGACTTCGAAAGATCAAGTTTTCACGCTTACAGTCATGAAAACAAAAACGAAGGTAAGTGTGCAAATATCGCAAAAAGTGTCGTTTATTTGAGAATTACGACGAAAAATCCATGTTTGCAAAAATTGGTGTAGGCAGCTTGTAAGACAGTGGAAAATGTGAATTGGCTGCCAACAATGGCGACACACTGGTAGAAGAAGTTATCTCTGCCAAAATAAAACAAATTCAGATTAGGACAACAAAAATAATTCCAACTCAAAAACAACAACCAGAAAATCGTATAAACATCATCATTAACCAACTATTCCAGCAGTGTTTTGAAAGATGAAAACAGATAACAATCCTAAGACCAGTGAGTCACGACATTAAAGATAAAATCTCCTATACTGTTGACAGAGCCACTGCTGCTAGAAGGCGTCCATAGCCTCGAAAGGGTTTCCATTTAACCCACTCTGATATCTGTATCCTGCCAAGAAGTTCTAGATCAGAATAAAGGACATTAAGAGGTTTCTTATTTGCAAATTTTCATATACCCGACATTGCTTCACTGCCAGCGGGCCTGTTCAGTACCCCGACGAAGTTGTCTTGGCATCATGCATGCATTTACCCGCTTCCAGTAGACTTGTTCAGCATCCCGGTGGGTTTACAAGCACTTCCCACAGCTCTTATTAATAATTTATTTTTGTTTTTCAAAGATATATAGTTGAGCGGGATGACGCTGAAAATCATGATATTTTAACATATTTTTTTAGACCTCATCAAAAAAATTTAGCACTGTCCTTTATTAAGATCCATAGATGTTTCATTTACAAAAAAAACTTCCTAAGACAAGGAGACATCTTCTGAGTCATTCCTTTAAGGAATAGGGACAATGTAACAATATAATAGATGATCATGACAAGCTTTACTCAGAGATTGAAATCAGCCATCTTCTTTTAAACAAGAGACTTTTTCCAACACAGATATAAATTTCAGAAATATACCATTGATGTTTATACAAATTTTCTTAGGAGTTATTTTAGCGAAGGAATTTTCTATTTTCATTGTCTGAATAGCTCGGTATACAGGTATGTGTATTTCCAAAAAACACAAGCCGATAAATTCAAAGAAAAAAAAATCAAAAACAAAAAGCAAACGAAAAAGCAAACAAAAGAAAAATATGTACATAATATACAAGGGTTGTCATCAAGCAAAGTATCTTTTCAAGGTTTGGCCATTCACCGGATAGGTGTCAGGCTGCCCCTTAAGATTCTGCAATCGAAAAGAACTGGGACCCAACTTTTCAGCAATTAAAAACAGTCCAAGCCATAAGTTTTGAAATTTCGTGTGCTCTTCCTTTCCCTCATGTGGTTTGTCCCATTTCAAGATGAGATCACCTACTTCGAAGTTTCTATCAGAAGCAGAGTTAGAATCGAACCAGCTTTTAACTAATATTTGATGCTAATCTAACTTTTGTTTAGCTTGGGCTCTTACCTCTTCTAGCTTCATCAAAGCGTTAATTCGATTTTCCAAAGGGGGACAATCTTCTTCTTGGATTTTCTGCGACAACTAAAGTGAAGGAAGAAGAATGTGAGGTGGCAGCATTGCTTCTCTTCCATAAATGAGAAAAAAGGGGGAGTTACCTACAACAACTTTTGGTGTTACCCTATCATCCCACAACGCATTTAACAGTGCATTGTGCCAATTTTTGTGATTTTCAACCACCGTTCTCTTGATGATTTTAATCAAGTTCTTGTTTTTCGATTTTGCCAATCCGTTGCCCTGAGGATAATAGCTAGCAGAATACTTCAATTTAATTCCTTTTTCCAAATCTCACTCGCTCATCTCAAGAGAGGAGAAGTAGGAAGCGTTATCGAATACTAAACAGTCAAGGATACCAAAATGAGTGATAATATTCGAGTTTAGAAAGGCAATTACCTGACTGGTGTTAACGGTTCTTAACGCAACAGATTCAGACCATCGGGTAAAGTAATCTTTGGCTATCACAATAAACTTGTGTTGTTGTGAGGATGGCAGGTTTATTGTACCTATAATATCAAGGCCCCACTACTGAAAAGGAGAGTCTATTGAAATGGGCTGCAAAGGAAAGGCTGGTTTTTGTAACCGCCCTGATGCTTTCTGACAAATGGTACATTTACAACACAAGGCATGGGCGTCTCTAAAAAGTGTGGGCCAGTAATAACTAGCTCTTAAAACCTTATGGGTAGTGGTGTCACCAACAAAATGATCACCAACTTCTCCTGCATGCAACTCGAGCAAGACTTTTTCTGCTTCGTCTTTTTCAAGACAGCGCATCAGTACGCCGTCAAAACTTTGACAAAACAGGATACCATTTACCAGATGAAAGGACGCAGAATTTAATCTCAACGCTCTTCTTTTAGCGGGATCCATGTGACGGGGGGCTGACCCATGTTCAAGACAGAATCTTATATCGTCATACCAAGGACTGACAAGTTTTTGTGCGCAACAGATTAGATTTTGATCGTGTTGTCCTAGGTTTGACATAACTCTTTCTTCTTGCTGTCCTGCTGCTGAATCAAAAACTAACTTGCATAACCCTTGGCCTCTCACTATCTGATCTGGGGTGATTTGTAAGTCGTACTCCTGCAAGGAGGTGACCCAGTTAGCCCTCTTTTCACCTAGTTCCTTCTGCACTAACAGGTTCCTGACGGCTGGGTAGGGGACAATGACTTTCGTCCTAGACTTCAAAAGATAGGACCGGAAGTGCTAGACTTCTTTGCAAACAGCGTAAGCTTGCCGATCTACCGTTGGGTAATTAAGTTCAGCGCCTTTGAAAGCAGATCTCATAAAAGCAATGGGTACTTCATTGTTCTCGGGATTCTTTTGGGTTAGGACGGCGGCATAGGAACGGTCAGAAGCAAAAGTGTAGAGTGTAAAGTCTTGAGAAAAATAGGGACTCATGAGAGATGGAGAATCTATTATGGCCTTCTTTATTGCATTAAAAGCTTGATTTTCTAGGGGTCCCTAGTGATATTGGGTGTCTTTCTTAATTAGTTTCTCCAAGGGTATGACCATTTCGGAGAAACTGGGACAAATCTTCTCACGAAGTTAATCTGGCCTAAGAAAGACTACATAGATTTTTTGGATGTAGGAGGGGGAAGTTTTACGATGACCTGAGTCCTTTCGGGGTCGATAATCATCCCTTCATTTGACACAATAAACCCTAAGAGTTTACCCTGTTCTACTGCAAAGATGGATTTTTTAGGATTCAAGGATATGTCATATTTACGACTTCGCTGTAGAACGACTCGTAAGTGAGCTAGATGATCATTTTTGTTTTTAGAAAATACGGTAACATCATCTAAGTAAACTACGATGGACTGATTGATTAAGCCTCAGAAAGAAATGTCCATTACTCTCTGAAAAGTGGCACCAGCATTAATCAATCAAAAGGGCATTTTTCGATAATCATAAGTGCCCCATGGGGTACGGAAGGTAGTTTTAAGTTGGTCTGGTGGAGACATCAGGAATTGGTTGTACCTCGAGAAACCATCCAGTAAGGATAGCCTCTCAGAACCAGATACCTATTGAAGGATCTGTTCCATGGGTGGGACATGATAGTTGTGTTTATCAGACGTTCTATTAAGGTTTCAGAAATCTACACAGAGTCGGATTTCCCCACTTTTCTTCCGGATTGGGACAAGGTTAGAAACCCATTGAATGTGTCTAACAGGAAAAATTATCTTAGCATTTAGGAGTTTATTCAATTCTTTTTTAACGGTTGGTTCGAGATTAGGGTGCATCTTCCTCAATTTTTGTTGAAAGGGTAAGGTTTGGGGCTTCATAGGAATGACATGTTGTATGATGTTAGGGTCGAAAGTTTTAAGGTCATCATACGTCCATGCAAAGACATCTTTAAATTCTTTGAACAATTTAATAAATGAAACTTTTTCTTGTTCAGAACATCCTACCCCTAGATTGATGCACTGCGGATTGTCCTTAGTTCCTAAGTTTACCTTTTAATAAGATAACGAGGAACTATTGGTTTTACAGTTGACAGTCTTTTTAAATTTATCTTGAAAATCATAAAACTTCTCTAATATAACTACAGATTTAGGGATCGAGTTTACCATGTCCGATGAAGATTCAGGAGTTCTCGGATCTGGTATTACTGTGAAATCGCGCAAATTGCCATCGTGTGTGTGTTTGTCTATCATCGCGCCTTGAAAGATTTCTTCCATGTTCAGAAAGTTAATAATCTGTTGATCATCATCAAAAACTCTCCAGTTTGTTATGTTGTCAGGTACTGATGGTCTGAACAACATCTCAACGGAGAATGCATCTGGGGACAGGCCTTCTATAGGAAGGAGTTTAGAAGCTACATTATCTAATAAATCTGCTTCAGAGTTATTCAATCTAGGAATAGAATTTATATTCAAAGAAGAAAATTTGTTCATTAAATTCCATACCTTAGATTGGTATCTTTTGAGATGCGGAGACAGATAGTGGATAGAATCTCTTACCTGTCTAACCACTATTTTGGAGTCGTCAAAGATGATTAAATTTTTAATGTTCATATCCGAAGCTTTTCTGAGACCTTGCAGTAAAGCCTCATATTTTTCAGTGTTATTAGTATATTCAAATTCTAACCTACATGCAATCAATGTTTTGTTACCTGCCAGATCGATAATAACGCAGCCTGCTCCAGCTCCTTCTTTAGACTTTGACCCGTCAAAATACAGAGACCAAATTTGATTCCCATTGGGCACATGAGACCATTGCGTGGAAGGTGTTGGTTGCGTATATGATACAATCTCGCTCCGCTGTTCTGGATTAGTGATAGCTGAAGCTTCAGCCATAAAGTTTCCGAAAAAGGTGTCCATCCCTTATACTTTGGGTGAATCAACAGAAGGTGTAAATGGTTCCTTGGGATCGTTCAAATATGTGACCGTGAACTTAAGGTAGCGTTCACAATTTACCTTGATCTTGTTAGGATTTCCTTTCTTTGGAAGCCATAGATGAGACCAATCTATCGCGAAATAACTGTGTAGATGCTCCGACCAGTCCCTACTTAAAAATAGACCATATACTTCTGGAATATCCACAACAATTATATCAATGACTTGATGAACCTTGGGGTTAGATGATAATATTATAAGCACATTATTTAGTTCACCTATAACTTTAACATTGGTTCCATCAAGTTGTATGATTTTTAAAGTAGATGGTTCAACTTCAGCGTTAATATTCTGGCATACAGACCATGGCATCACATTGGATGACGCTCCTAAGTCTATCATACAATTGTGCACGTTTCTATTAAATATTTCAAAAGTTAACAAAAATGGAGGTACATTTTTGCTAGTACTAAGAGTGGTAGCTTGAGGCTTTTTACTCGCAGTTTCTAAAGCTACTTTATCTACATTATTTACATTATTTACATTAATTACAGGAAGGCTTCCTTTATCTTGAGGATCATGATTGTTTTTAGTGGGAGTCTTCTTGGGAATTTTGTACTGCACAACCTTATTACCACTAGAATTACCATTTTTTCCATTCTCTGAGATATTCTGTAACATTTTTTGTAGCAGAAATGGAAATTTCAATAACCCATAAACATAAATGTTAGCTCTCAACTTTTTAAGATCTTCAACTAAATCATAATCTAAGTTGGGGTTCACATTACTCTGTTTAGTCTCAGCTGATTTAGATTTCTTTGGAGGTGAAGTTGTAGTGTTTTCGGGAGAAGGTTTGTTTGTTGTCTTACTCCTGGTATTATAGGGATGTACTGTCTCGAAGTTAGCTTGAAAGATGCTATCCGAGAAGTGTCAAAAAATGTTTGTGGAAGACTCTTCTTCTTGAACTATCTCTTGTTCAACTACCTCCTTGGGAATCTCAGGAGGCATCAAGTTATCTTGGGCTTCTAGAATTGTCTGAAGGGCGCATTGCAAACTTTCTAGATTAAGGCCTTCGGTAGTTGGATTAGGTCGGTTGGTAGGAAAAGGCTTCTGGAATGGGGGCTTGTAGGGCCCTTTGCTTGAGGAAGCTTCTTCGGTCATCCTTTTTAAGTCTATAACTTGATTTGATAGTTTTTGAACAACTTTAGTTAAGTTTTCTAAATCAGAGCTTTCGGGTTGTGTTTTACTTTGGGTGGGTCTGGGGAGGATTTCAATTTTCTTTTTGGAAGAAGAACTAGTCTCTGTTTCGTTGCTAGTAGAGTCTTTAAGACTAAGTATGTCTTTTTCAATCTGCCTCGCCTCCTCGAAGGCTTCTAACAACGTGGCTTTCTTGGATCGTTTAACCTAAATAGCTATACTTTGATGCAAGGCTTTAGTATAGTATGCTATTATAAGATTCTCGGTAGGCATGGAATCCATAGGGATTCGATTTTTAAGTGTTAAGAATATTTGATTAAAATCTTTAACTTTTTCTTTTGGGTTCATTCTTAAGCTAGAAAGGTCCATGACTAGGACTTTTGGAGGCTTACCGTCTCCGAACTTTTCCAAAAAGAATGACTCGAACTTTTCCCAAGACATGATGGTATGGGGTTGTTGGGAAAAGTACCATGTGGATGCATTGCCCTCGAAATTATAGGGGAACAACCTACAGACAACGTCTTCATGTTCGACATTGCGGAGTCTTATGGCTAACATAAACTTTTTAATGTGATCTTTAGTGATCTATTTTGAGTCAGGATCAAACTTGGGAAGTCATTTCTCTGGGTGTTTAGGTAGAGGATGTTGAGCTCGAAGTACAGTTATGGCATCCTGATCAAGCCAAGGTCTAGTAGGGTTGTTCTGATTTTCCATTGGGGTAATGGGTATGGAAGGTTGAGAAGGGGAATTGCCTTCGTCAGAGGAATCTTCTCCAGAAGAGGAAGGAGATGATGGAGGTGGTGAAGGAGGTATTCAAGATCCTCCTACAGTAGGATTTAGGATTGGATCTATAGGATTCACAGTGAGGTTAGTGCCTCCTAATTGTTCTCTAATATCAGATAAATCCAAAGGTTGTCCCCACGGAGGGTTTGGTTGCCTCAAACAGGCTAAGGCACTATGTGTTTTTATAATAGATTGACGGACAATCTCTTGTATATCACCACCTGTAGGATTAGGGGTTGCTGGTTCAACTGTGATCTGTGGATCGTCGGTTGATGTAGTTGTTGTTTTAAGGGGAATATTATCGTTTGAATGGATTCTAGTCACTATAGGTGAGCGATTAGGTGGAGGAGGAGTCTTGTGACCGCCTCGTGCCATTAATTAATTCCAGGCCCTCCTTCTAGCGCCATTTGTTGATGGGAGAAATTGACCGCTCGTCAACTGGGAGAGTGGAACTGATCTGGGATTGTCTAATAACCCAAGCCGTTTGGGATGAACCACCCTAACGGGTTTAGCGGCTCCGTTAGCCGATCTAAGGTCCTAAGAAAACAAAAAAGAAAACTACTCTAAATTAACTAAT
>SNQJ01S0211285.1:740-15918 GCA_010110895.2 Picea sitchensis | reverse complement strand
ACTTGGCCTTGCCTTTGGCATGATCACTTGTAGTATAATGATCAGAATCTGCTCCAAGAAGAAAGTGACTAAGATGGTCCCATAGCCAAACTACTTTTGTTTCCCAATCTTGCATTGTGTCAAATGATCCTTCATGTTGGTCAGAAACGCAGAGCACCAATAGAATACCATTGGCTCTAAACATAACAAGGCATACTGAATATGACCTTTGGAAGCTAGATGTGGTTCTTTTCAACCTTCCACATGGGTAATGGTAAACATGATCATCCTCAAAGAAATATCAATCGTGTCTCTGATAGGGATCTTGTTTCTTGTCCTTATAGCCCCAGGTAGAAATACTCTTCGATATAATCCATGACCGATCGATATGCAACACCAAGGCCTCCTAACAATTTTGATTAACTGGGTTGGTTATCATTGATGTCAACCCTTGAAGCAAGTCCGGTAGAAAATTTTGATAGCCCCAATAGTATGGTTAAGGGACTTAAGTTTGTTTTAGGTATAAATGTATGAATATCAGTGTATTTGCAAGTAAGACTTATCTAGATGGATAGTACATGTCGTGCCATTTCCGTTGATATGTGGAACATCAAATAACTCCTCACGATTAGAGAGTTATGGTCATGTGAAGTTGGAGAACCCTCATGAATTATCTAGAAGCCCCTAGAAGGTAAAATAAGTCAATTTATTTTAGAATCGCTTGGAAGAAGTTTACTAGTCAAAGTGGTTGTAACTAAGAGTTAATCATGAGTTAAGTTGTTGCAAAAAGAAAATAATTAAAAATTAATTAGTTGCAACTAGAAGTGGTGAGTTTACTATTTGTGGATAAAATAGTTTTAAGTGGACAAAGTGGTTAGAAGTGGGTTAGCCCTAAAAGAAGGAAGTTAGGTAAAGTTAGTTAGAAAGTAACCCCTTGAGGAAGCTACTTGGAGAGTATAAATAAAAGAGAAAGGGTCTCCTATTAGCACCTATTGAGCACATTGAATACATATTATTTTTTGAAAGGTTTATTGCAGGTACTCATTGATACATCTAAAGTTATGCAAGTCTGAGGTAACAAAGAAGGATTGATGGTGAAATTTTAGGAGTTGTAGAATTTATGAAAAAAAACCCTAGTTTTTTAGGTGTATGTGAGATGAAGTGGAGGAATTCACGTACATATGCAGGCTGAAATCACTGAGTGTGCCTTCATACACAAGCTGAAGAAGAGGAGGTCATCTACAATTGGGAAAATCCATGAAATCTTGAGTTCCTAAGGGTTCCAGGTTCTTAAAGTCTGAAAGAAAGTTCCGACGAAGGTCTACAGTGATCAAGTACAACATATCTATCTACAGGTTCAAAAGGTATGTCATATTATTATGTGTAGTTGGATGTTATTTTCTACATGAGATATGGTTATGGGAGTTTGAGGTCTTTCCGTAGAGAGGTTGTTGGTTGTATGGCACTTATCATATGAGCTAGATCTACATAAATACAACACTAGTATGTATGGTATTCATTATTGTTACATCTTGTTGGGTTGAGTGTTGAGGCATATCTTGTATTTCTTGGTAAATGGTTGAGGGTTTTTGGTTGTCATGTGTTGGTGAAGTTGTTGGTGTAGTTTGAGGCTGCATATCAGTGAGGTTTTGATTTCTAGTCCATGTGAAGGTTTATTACACATGATTATGATTATATTCACATGTATGGCACATGACTAGAGAGACATAGATGAACAGTTGCATATTAGATACAGTGATAGGTTGTAGGTAGATGTGATAGAGGAAGTGAAGGCCTGGAGGGCTGGAAGTTTTCAATTTTTTGAAAGGTGAAAACACTAGATTTCTAAAGGTGTACACAGGCTGCAGTTGTTGACCAAAATTTGGTCACGTATATGTTCCCTCTCCCGGAATAATAAAAAATGAGATATTGGAAAATGAATATTTTTGAACTATTATATGTTCATTGCATATCCCTTGGTATCATCTTCTCCATGCATTTCGCAGAATCAAAATTAGAGTCTCCATGACCAAGATATGCATACTTCTGTCTAGAATTCTAATGGAGGTGTTACAAGAAGAAATATGAAATTTTTTCTAAGTAACATATTCTCTCCTCTTCTTTCCCTTCACCCCTATTCATTCTCTCATTCTATACATAGTATTTTTTTACATTGTCTCATTACTTTCATATTCCCCTTAACTATTTTCCTTTATTCCTTTCCACATTCAAATTCCTTTATTTTCCCATTTCCTTTTATTTTCATTTCCATATTTCTTTATTCCATTTTTCCATTTCTCTCCTTGTCCCTTTTCCTTTCCAAATTTTCACGTAATTCCTTTATTTCCCATATATTTCTTTTCACTTTTCATATTTTCCATATTTCACGTGACCCATTATATACTTTCCACACTTTTTTTTTATTTACTATGGCTTACCACAGGTTCACTGGTTGGTGATATTTCTTAAGATTATGTGTTATATACGCTACCCTCACAATGCACTTTGACTTCCTCCACCTTCATAATGCACCCAACTCTTTTTACTACTCTTTACTATGTAACTTCTCCAACACTTAGCCATATGAGTTACCGTTGGTTCACCGATTGGTGAGGGTTGATGATGTTTATTTCATGTTATATGAATCCGTTCGACTGAGTTTCAAGACTTAGAATATTTTACAACTTCTTTCTACTACTATTTACCTCTCCTCTCCACTTCACCTACACTTAGAATTATTCACACTCATTTCTTACTATGTATTACCGCAAGTGACTTCCTCACCTACCTCTGCATTCACGTAAACCCCTAAACCCACCATATTATTTTAATAATGTTTTTCCTATCCTAAGTTCTATGAGGAAAATCTCCAAGTGATACATGGTACTTTATTAACCAATGAGATACATACACATGGAAGTTAATGGATGGTGCCACATGGCAACTAATTAATGAAGACACGTGGCGACATACAAAAAGTGACACATGGCATGATTTTATTGGATGACAAATGGAAAATTCTTATGGGCACATTGTTGGCCTACCAAGTGATGACATGTGGAAACGTTTGGTTGGGTGACTCATCATTGTTGACTGGGTAGATTGGTGGTTTACTGGGCATACAAATTTATTATTATATTCAACAATTTTCCAAGGGTCGGAATCCTCCAAGCTCCATAGTTCCTTCTCTTCTTGTGTTTCTTTCTAAGTATATCAAACACTTAGTTTTATATATCTTAAAGAATATAATATCCCAATGCATGTGGGATAGACTTTCAAACCAAAAAAGTCAAATTTTATGAAGGGAAGCACGAAATTCATCCAAGGGCCTACATTTGCCCATCAATTTTGATCGACAGTGGCTGACCGTTGATCTTGTGGAGGCCATAACTTGAACTCCGAGTGTCATAATCACGCAAACTTTATACCGTTGGAAAGGTATTTCATCCTAAAAGATGGGGATATATGTTTCAAGTGCTTAAATTTGACACATTTTTCTCATAAATTAAAATATCAGTCAAATGCATTTTAATGGGCCTGCGTGACAACCCAACTTCATGAGCTCATAGATTGAGATCCAAGCGATGGATTTGGAAAAAATATATATCATTGGAAATATGAGACAATGAAGAAAACATAAGTGGTTTAAATGGATAAAAATTTGGTTTTCACTTCCATAGAATTATATTACAATCGTCCTCTTTTAGTGGAGAATTAATTGAATTTAAAAAAATAAAAGTTTAATTAAAAAAAATTATTAAAAGAGGAGAGGGACCCGATTTCAATGTACTTGTATTAATGTGTGAATTAATTCATGAGGAATTAATTAAAGGGAATGTTTCAATAAGAAAATTGTACGGGAATTTCAAGAGAGGAAGAAAACCCTAACTGCTCAAGTAGTTAGTAAATCTCTTCTTAAAAAGAGAAGAGAGGCTTCATCAAGGGGTCCAAGAATCAGTATTATCAAAGGGGTAGGGAAGAATATCAGAGGAAGAAGAAGGTATAGTCATGGATACACAATCAATCTTCTTATCAAAATAAAGAAATCTCCATCTTCTCCATTGTTTTTTATATATATTCTTCTACACCACTTCTCATAGTTTTATGCTCGAATCTCAGAGTTGGGAACAAGGTTGAGTTGTTGAGTGTTCTTCTTATATTATTGTAAGATATTTTCTTACATGATCAAGGATTATTTGTAGCCACCTATATGGATTTCAAATTTTTTGTAATGAAGAACATATTTCATAAATAAAAATCCACAAAGAATTGCTTCGGGGTTGATCTCGACTGTGCTTTGTAATCTTGTTTTAAGAATATAAAGTATTTGAGGTTGACCTATCAAATTCTCTTTTGATCTTGATTGCAGTACTTTGTTAAAATTCTTTGAGATATCAAACACTTCTCTCCTATGAAGAAGATATCAATGTATTTATATATTTTTAAGAAGATTGTGTGTGATATTGATCATAATTTAATTATGATGTTGAAGCCATCCTTCCATTTTTATTTTTTTATTTTTTTTTCACATAAAGATTGTACTCAGGTTATTGAAGAACCATTTTATTTCATAATCTCAAGAAATAAATATTTAGGGTTTTCTTCCTAGCATTCTCCTAATCCAAGATATCAAAAATATATCTTTTAGTCTAAGAGGAGTACCACCTCTCTAAAAATGAAGGGGGACTAATGTCCTCGTGAGGTTGTCATTTCAGTCCTGATGAATTCAAGCATCAACAACAGTATAAACAAGTCGAATACATACACATGTTGCAGTATAGACAGGTCATGTGCATACGTGTGCTACAACATATATGCTGGATATAGTTTCATTGATGTGTTGTCATTGATGTCGACAGTCGATGTCATTATGATGTGATGATGAGTTGTTATGAATAACATGCAAAGGAATCTACCTAAATCTCATGAGAGGTAGAATATAAGATTTCATGAGATCAACGCAATGAAGAAACACTATTGGGATCGAATTCCCAATAGATCAATGATATTGATTAGTTAGAATCCAAGTACAAAACCAAAAATCTAAGAAGGGAAAGCGCATTGCAGAAAATGTAGAAGCACTATCGGGATCGAATTCCCAACATATCAATGATCTCGATAAGTTAGAATCCAAGTACAAAACCAAAAATCTCAGAAGGGAAAACACATTGAAAAAATGAGATTGGGATTGAAATCCCCATGATAAAACTACAAAAGAATTGAGGAAGAATATTGTCCATTGATCTAGATTTTTGGACAAACCAAGACCGTCAGATCTAGAATTTACTCAAGGTTTAATCGGGGAATCTCATTTCGGGAGAATTGAGAAGTGGGAAAAGAGAATAACTCAAAGTCCTAAAGGCTGAAATGAATCTATACCATAGATCTAGAACTAATCACAGTCGTTGGATCAAGGATTCATGAGATCCTGAAATATCTGAATTCTCGACAACCGTTGGATCATGTTAGTATTTTCACGTCAAAGAAGGATCGTCAAATGATGTCAAGATACTCAAGGTTTATTCCGGGGATCTCACTTCAGGAGAATTTAGAATTGGGAACGAATAAGGGGGATATTAACTCCATAGGAGAGAAGCATCATCACAGGGGGCATTTGTGTATGAAGTTGGTGTGTTGCCCTCAATGACAAAGGGGGAGATTGATGGACATAGTGTCATTAATGTGTTGTCATTGATGTCAATAGTCAATGTCATTATGATGTGATGATGATTTGTTATGAACAACATGTAGAGGAATCTACCTAAAGCTCAAGAGAGGCAGCGTATAAGATTCCACAAGATCAACGCAATGCAGAAACACTATCAGGATCGAATTCCCAATAGATCAATGAGCTTGATCAGTTAGAATCCAAGTACAAAACCAAAAAAATCAGAAGGGAAAGCACATTGTAGAAAATGAAGAAACACTATTGGGATCAAATTCCCAACAAATCAATGATCTCAATCAGTTAGAATCCAAGTACAAAACCAAAAATATCAGAAGGGAAAGCACATTGTAGAAATGCGATCAAGATTGAAATCCCCACAGTGAAACTACAAAAGAATCAAGGGAGAATATTTTCCATTGATGTAGATTTCAGAACAATCTAGGACCGTCAGATATGGAAGTTACTCAAGGTTTAATCAGGGAATCTCATTTCGGGAGAATTGAGAAGTGGGAAAAGAGAATAACTCAAAGTCCTAAAGGCCGAAATGAATCTAGACCATTGATCTAGAACTGATCACAATCATTGGATCAAGGATTCACGAGATCTTGAAATAGCTGAATTCTTGACAACCGTTGGATCGTGTTAGGATTTTCGCGTCAAAGAAGGATCATTAGATGAATTCAATATAATCGAGGTTTATTCAGGGAGTCTCACTTCGGGAGGATTGAGAATTGGGAACGAATAACACAAAGTCCCGAAGGCCGAAATGAATCTAGACCATTGATCTGGAACTGATCACAATCATTGGATCAAGGATTCATAAGATCCCAAAATAGTCGAAATCTCGACGATCGTTAGATAGTGTTAAACTTTTCATGTCAAATAAGGATCGTTAGATGAAGACAAGTTACTCGAGGTTTAATCGAAAAATCTCACTTTGGGAGAATTGAGAATTGGGAACGAATAAACCAAAGTCTCGAAGGATGAAATAAATCTGGACCGTTGATCTAAGAGCTGATCATATTCATTGGATCAAGGATTCATATGAACCTACGAACCTAAGGAGGAAATGTTCCACGTCGAGAGATCCACGATAGCAAAACCATTCCAACAAGGACACATGGCGCAATCAAATGGTGACAAGTGTCAAGGTCCAGTTGGCACTTTAGGTTAGGTAAGTAATGAATCTAGGTGACATGTGGCAGCCACTTAGCCAATGCCAAGTCAGTAGTGACGTTAGCAAGTTACGTCACTCTGAGAGTTTTTCCTTCGGGGGAAATCAACAACTACCTGAAGCGGCGAAGGTCGAAGTCAATGATATTCATTGATCTATGATGATCTGGATTCTCACATGACCATTAGGTCAAAAAATAAGTGGAAATATGATTTAAGAACTCCCATGTTGACCACTTTGACGTTGACCAACTCCGGTAGAAATTGGAACAAAAATTACTCGTACCTCTGAACCCCCGACGTCCCGAAGTCCCAAAGTAAATAGTGGTTATCCATCTCAACCTTTGATTAAGTCATAGTCATTGGATCAAGCAGTGGAAGGATAGAGTAAGCATAAATCATGAAGTAATGCTAATCATTGATCTAATCGAGAGCATTCTCAACCGTCGATCAAGTACAGTGGAAGGATAGAGTAAACATAAATCACAAAGTAACACTAATCGTTGATCTAATTCGAGAGCATTCTCGACTATTGATCAAGTACAGTGGAAGGATAGAGTAAAGTGTAAATTATGAAGTAACACTAACCGTTGATTTACTTTGAGAGCATTCTCAACCATTGATCAAGCATAGTGGAAGGATAGCGTAAGCGGAGGTGTTAACCGACAACAAGCGATCACCACATCTTTATGACTTATGTTGGTGCAATTATATGCATAATATATTACCAAACATAAATTATCGACCTGGATTCGTAATCAGTAGAGTTGACGAACTATATGTGCCGATAATAGATAGGTTCATATGTATGTTTAGTATATCTTAGATAAGAAAACCATTTAGAAACCAACACACACTTTTTAAAAATAACACTCTTCACACAATTCAAAAGATGCAAAGCAAAGCTCATAAAATATGATTCAAACTCTTGCTCAGGTGAGTAGTCTGTTCATTATAGGCTCATGAAATGAAGAGATGAACTTAAGATCTTGTTCCTTGTAGAAATTGAAAATAGTAATCAACAATCCACTTTATTCACTCTTAGACAGAAATCAATCATAACTCTATTTAGTCCAAGCAAACCTTATTTAATACAAGAAACAACCAATATGATTGAGAGACTTCACTATATGAACATGAAGGTGAGAGGTGAATTCTTGTGGTTCCTGTACCTAATAAGAACAACACAATTACAAACTCAAAACAATAGCATTCACTTTCTTAACAATCCCACATATTTATCAAACTCTTATCAATTAAATATCAATCTGCAGAAATGGAAATGGAACTATCTACTCTGTTCAATGTCTAACCATTTACTCACACTGATTCAAAATCAAATAACTCTGTACTGAACTTAAAATTCATTTAAAATCATTCACAACACATAACTATTAAATGTTCACACTCACACAATCACACAAAAACATGTACATGGAGGTTTACCTTGGTTGGGGCGGTGGGCCCTTGCCAAACCAACAAGGTACCTCTAAAGAGATTATAGACTAAAACACTTTACTCATTCCCATGAATTACACAAAACAACATTTTCATTCCTTCAATTGATTGATTGAATCAACAGTTCAACATTTCATTTCCCAGCATAACAATGTATATCATTCTCCAAGAACCAATCTTACAACATAATAATTCCTCTCCTTGGCTTAGAGCCATAAATCAATTTAGATTATTTTTACATTACAAATTTGTCTCTAGACAATCCAATCCATGAACAATCAAATCAAAACCATTTTCCATCAATGGAGGTCGAGTACAACCATTATCTAATCAAGGAAATGCATTTCTCACGAATCTGCGCATGATCCTAGAATTTCTGGAAAATTGGCAATGATTTTAGGATGAATTGTCCCCCCCGAGATGGAGGTCCACACATGTGAGATATGGGAATTATTCCTCATATGTCCGCATGAAAACGCCGCTTTGGACAAAAACCATGTCCCCAAAGTTTTAGATTCATGTTCATCTGCCCGAAAATCGAGGTGAAAATCTAGTACCAGACTAGCACAATTGGTACCAGAATCCTGTAGGCGGGGGTTTAGTACTAGATGAAAATAGTCACGACTATAGGTACCAAACCAGCGCAATAGTGGTACCAGATGGAGCTGGAACTGGAAGAGGTGTGGAGCTGGTACTAGATGAACGTAGAGGTAGTACTGGATCACTGCAGAGTACCAAATTAGGAGGAATATTGGTACCAAATCAGTCGGTTGTTGCAGTACTAGACCAACAGATGTACCAGATGAGGTGATGCCTTGTTATGAAGTTGCTAAATAATAGACAAAGTAATTAGGAGCATACATAATCAACCATTTAATCCCAATTAATCAAGAAAATCAAACAAATCATGTTTTAACATAGGTTACCTCTCTATGCACATGGAAAAGGTCACAAAGTAGGTTTGTGGAGGAAATAGACAATATATGCACTGTTAGCACTCTGTAATTTGCCCAAGGATGTGGAGGCAGTCACAGAGGTAACATCGAAACCACTTCGAGTCTTGGATCTAGCCCTCCAAGACTCAAAGAGGGATCTCTCTGTCTGATATAAATTTGTTTGTGTATGGATATTAGGCTAGCTATGCAGAATAGGATTTGTTTTTGATAAAAATGGTTGAAGTATGCTTACGCTTCCATTGGGCTATGGGGTCTGTGACAAGTTGGAAATCAAACACAGATCTATAAGTTATTTCCACAGGGTGAGTTAATGAAAACATTGGATCCTTTTAAAGTAAAGTGGTGTACACCAGAAGCAGAGGAGATGAACAAACACAATAACAAAGCATTTAAGAATTTCATCATTGTAATATTGGAAGAAAACATTAAGATTTTTAAAATCTCGACACAGAGTATCGAAGATAAATTATGCGCTAAATCTCCTTTAAAAATCAGAAAGAGAGTAACATAATGATAACTGAGCAGAATCACATTCAACGAAGAAATAAACTTCACTAACGTCAACACGCAGCAATCCTGTGAAAAAATCCCTTTATTTCTGTTGGATCGAAAAATATTACAGAGAACAACATTTTTGGGTGCAAGAATCAACAACCCCTCCCATTTGAATCATTACAATATATAAAAAATACTTTCCCCGGGATCAAGAGGTCGAATTCAACCACCTCGGCCAAAAATAGCAACAAATCCCCAAAATCTGGAACTGCAAATTTGGTTGAATCTGCTGAAAATAGGGGTACGCTCAGACATTGTTTTCTCCTCAGAAGTGACACCTGTGAAAAATATGGAGGCGGTTATTTTATATGAGCATGTTCTGGACAAAAACCTCCTTTGTTTTCTCCAAATTCATCTCCAACTTGCCAAAACAGCTCCCGCAAAATTAGGACTGAAACAGGAAAAACCGGAAACTGAAAACATGAGGATGAAATATGGCTTTGATTCTCCCAAATGGTGGCACATTTGAAAACAATGAGAGATGTTTTTTTGATTCATCCAGTTATGGAGAAAAACCTCTCTCTGTTTTTCAAAATTAGTTTTCGTTTGCCCGAAATCCTTCCCGGAAAAAGACTCGTCAAACTGGAAAAAATGATGATTTTGAGTTTTTGGGGGAGGGCAGTTTTGGAGAGGTAAGCGGTATATCAGACCCCCCTGAGGTGGTAAGTGGTATTGGGAGGGGGGGTCCGATTTCACTAGGAGGTGACAAGTGTCCCTCCCAATACCATGTATAGGACCCCCCCTCATTAAAGCTCGAAAGAACGGGGAGGTCCGACTTAATGCATGAGCGTTGATTTGTTTGCTTTGGGATATGTGCATAAAGTGGGCATTATGTTTTTATTTTATTTGTTTTTTGACTTTTTGTTTTATTT
The DNA here is from genome assembly GCA_010110895.2 of Picea sitchensis. Classification (NCBI taxonomy): domain Eukaryota; kingdom Viridiplantae; phylum Streptophyta; class Pinopsida; order Pinales; family Pinaceae; genus Picea; species Picea sitchensis. The sequence continues at coordinate 5,257 of SNQJ01S0211285.1, read as the reverse complement.
ATTATGTTTTAACTTTTTGTTTTATTACGTTTTAACTTTTTGTTTTATTTTGTTTGTTATATGTTTTAATATATATTTATTATTGTTTTATATGTTTTGTATTATGTTTCTTTTATTGTTTTATTTAATATATGTTTTATTATATATTATATGTTTTGTTTTTTAATTTTTGTTTTAACTATATAGTTTAGTTTTTTGTTTTATTATATATATTTTTTATTTTTAACTTTTACTTAATGTTTAATTAATATATGTTTTTTATTAAATGGGTTTTATACTAATTAATATTTAATGTTGTTTTATTTTAATGTTTAACACTAACCTAAATTAACCTAAAAACTAACTTAATTATTAGTTAATTAATTAATTATTAATTAAACTAACCTATTGTTTCTTTATTTATTATCAATTACCCTATTAAACTAACCAATATTTTATTATCCTAAGTTTGTTTATGCAAATGTAGGGAAGAAAATGGCGAAGGGGTGCAAAAGTGAAGGATGAGGGAATGAAGGGCGTTGCAAGGTGACAAAGGATCGGGTAGGGTGATGAAGTATCAAACGAAAATGGATAGAAGGGAAAATGGAATCCATCGAGCCATACGTCGTCATCATGGGGGAAATGCCAAATAAGCAATTGAAGAGTCAAGTTACCTATGATTATAGGACCCCAACATAGGCTCCACCTGGGTATGACAACTCTCTCAGGAGGTGTCAAGAACCATTGAACTCTGAACATGCAGACCGGTGATTTATTCATTGGGTTGATCCCAAAATCTTATTCTACAACCTGTACTTGTTTTTATCTTTCAACTGAAACCAAATCAAAATGAACACCGCTGAAGAAGAAATGCTCAAAATTCTAAGCTTATTTCACACTCTCCTACCTACCCTATACTACTGAAAATCATGCTAAATCAAATAATACAAAAATGCCAATGAAGCCAATCAAGTAGCTTCTAAGACCAGTGGAATGCTTGACTACTCGTTAGCACAGTTAAAAAGGCAACTTGACCTTTTGTCCATAGATTCAAAACTGTGAAGTGTAATGGCTACTGCTGAAAACATGATTGATCTTTACAACATAGACCTCGAAAATCCTAAAGAAAAAAAGTAATGCCGGAGATAGATTGGGGCTCTGCAATGCAAAATATCTCCATATAGGTAGCTATAGGATCAAGGCAGAATTGACTTGTTCCTTGATTTTTAAATTCATCCAAGTCAGCAACATGATCTGGCACTGTATCTATGCTATTTTCATCCTCATGTAATTTCTGATATGACTACAATTATTCTGATAGTTTTAGCAGTAAGACTGTTGTTGAACTAGATTGTGAAGTTGATTGCCTAACCATGTCAAGATCATAACATCTTTTCCACTCATGACTAGCAAATGAAAAATGATTTTGACAACACAGGTCATCCAACCGATCAACTATTGGATCCTGTAGAAATTGAAATGACTACTGCATTGGTTCAAGTGAAATTTCATGACTTTCTATGTGTTTATCCTTCAACATTTGTTCAAGAGCCTCCAAAATTTGAAATGAATTATAATCTTGTTTCAAGCTCTGGACTTCCATCTAGACTTTGAAAATCAAGGGAAATTAGTGACTGTGATTTTGGGTCTAAAACAGGTCCCATTTCATCAATGACATCCTTTACTGACTCATTAGAAAAAAATTTGTCTTCACTATTTACAACTTTCCTACAGTTTCTTTTCAGAAATTGAAAAGATGAGAAACATAAGGGTAGAGTGTTTCCACTTACTCTGATATTTTCTTCACTTTGATCATTGATATCTTAATTACTATGCACAGATAGACTCTCTTGCTGGGATTGCAAATGATCTTTTTCCTCCCAATCATATGTTGCTAATTTCTCTGGAAAATCCATCTTGATATCATCCTCATCATACCGATCATGCTTGGGTAAATCATCCATGAATGAAACATCATCAAACATGAACATCATATCAGCTAATGGTTCTTCAACAAGCTGAGTTGGAACTTCATCTTTGACTACATTGTGAATTGAATACATGAAAGAATCATTATCCAAACCATGGTACCAAGGATGAACTGGAAAGTGTTTGGGGACAGTGATCCTTGTTTTTTGTGGAACTATTGGCACATGTGGTCTTTGAACATCAAGTTTATCTTTCATGCTAATCGCCTGCATCATCTCTTTTACAGTGTTTTCCAGGACATCTAGTTTCACTTTTGAAGATGTAAAATGTTCCTTTTTCCATTCTATCTTTCTCTTCTGCCTTTAACTTTTCCTTTCAGTTAAACAAATTAGCTTCCACATCAACTGCAATATTTTTCATTTCTTCAAGGGTGGTAGTGTTTCTTTCTCTCAATTGAAATGCCATCTCAGGATCGAAGGCATCTGGGAAATGCAAGTGAGTTGATCCTGGGGGTGGCCTTACATCAGCAGGAATTCTATGATATACCTTATTGAACCATGCTGAAAACTGATGTATTGTCTCCCCTAGCTATCTTTTCAAATGTTCATACTCTTCTAGGATGAGAAATTTATTTCCCATGATCAACCATCTATCTAGGAAAACTTGCACAAATTGACAAAAAATGTTGATGCTTGCAGCTGGAAGGTTCTTAAACCAATATTTAACTTTACCTAGCAATGATAGGTCAAACATCCTGATACAGACATCGTCTTCTTCCACCTCAAACAGATCAAGAAAATCCTCAAGATTTTGAATGTGCTTTTCAACAGTGATCTTCACATTTTCTCCATCAAACCTAGGCAGATTATTGGTGTAATTGATAGGGAGATCATGGAAAATAGGAGGAAAATCTAGAGGCTTGTATCTGTCTGGGATTTTTGCAGGTAAATGAGGAAAAGCAAAGGGCTTATAGCTAATTGGAATTTCAACAGTGGTAGGAGATAAAGCATGAGATTTGTATCTCACTGGGCTTTCTAAAGGTATATCTGGGATGTGCACAGGTATGTGAGTACGTAGATGATCTACAATTTGGGGCTTAGTCTCTTGAGGCTCATCAATTAGCAGGTGGTCAATGCAATCTTCAACAATGTGCTTTTGATCGGGTTTAGAATAACATAGAACATAATTACAGATAAAACCAAAGATGTCTTGAATGCAATTTGGGCTTGAGTACCTGATCTTTCTAGGTTGGTTGGTCATACTTCAGGTTCTTCCTCCAGTGGAGTCTTTGAGTTGGCACTGTATGGAGCTGATTCAAGTCGCCAGGTGAAATATTTCAGCCTTCTTGTGTATGGTCAGTGTCCACCATCAGTGATCAGATCTGGAACTTGAAGTGCACTACTAGAGAAAGCTCCCCAGTACGGTCGCCATTCTGTTAGCACTCTCCAATTTGCCCAAGGTTGTGGAGGAATTCACAGAGGTAATATCAAAACCACTTCGAGTCTTGGATCTAGCCCTCCAAGACTCAGAGAGGGATCTCTCTGTCTGATATAACTTTGTTTGTGTATGGATATTAGGCTAGCTATGCAGAATAGGATTTGTTTTTGATAAAAATGGTTGAAGTATGCTTACGCTTCCATTGGGCTATGGGGTCTGTGACAAGTTGGAAATCGAACGCAGATCTATAAGGTATTTCCACAGGGCGAGTTAATGAAAACGTTGGATCATTTTAAAGTAAAGTGGTGTACAATAGAAGTAGAGGAGATGATGAAACACAATAACAAAACATTTAAGAATTTCATCATTGTAATATTGGAAGAAAACATTAAGATTTTTAAAAGCTCGACACAGAGTATCAGAGATAAATTATGCGCTAAATATCCTTTTAAAAATAAAAAAGATAGTAACATAATGATAACTGAGCAGAATCACATTCAACGAAGAAAGAAACTTCACCAATGTCAGCACACAGGAATCCTGTGAAAAAGTCCCTTTATTTCTGGTGGATCGGAAAATATTACAGAGAACAAACTTTTTGGGTGAAAGAATCAAAAACCCCATCCATTTTGACTCATTAAAATATATAAAAAAGACTGTCCCCGGGCTCAGGAGGTCGAATTCAACCACCTCAACCAAAAATAGCAACAAATCCCCAAAAATTTGGAACTACAAATTTGGCCGAATCTGCTGAAAATAGGGGTACGCTCAGTCATTTGTTTCTCCTCAGAAGTGACACATGTGCACAATATGGAGGAGGTTATTGTATATGAGAATTTTCTTGAAGAAAACCTCCTTTTTTTTCTCCAAATTCGTCTCCATCTCGCCGAAACAGCTCCCGCAAAATCATGACTGAAACAGGAAAAACCAGAAATTGAAACAATGAGGCTGAAAGATGGCTTCTATTCTCCCAAATGGTGGAACCTATGCAAAAAATGAGAGATTTTTTTTTTCTTCATCCCATTATAGAGAAAAACCTTTCTCCATTTTTCAAAATTCATTTTTGTTTTCCCGAAATCCTTCCCAGAAAAAGACTGGTTGAATTGGAAAAAATGGTGGTTTTGAGTTTTTTGGGGAGGGAGGTTTTGGTGAGGTAAGTGGTATATCGCCCC